>JAODUK010034190.1:0-22055 GCA_027564635.1 Typhlichthys eigenmanni | reverse complement strand
TGCCACTCCTTTGGCACTGTCCCCGACTTCCACGCGATGTTGAAGAGGCGTGTCATCCAAGACATCCCCTCCACATCTAAAGCTTTTAGCATTTCTGGACGGATCTCATCAATCCCCGGGGCTTTGCCACTATGGAGTTGTTTGACTATATCAGTGACCTCGCCCAGGAAAATTGATGATGATCCCCCATCAGCCTCCAGCTCTGTCTCTATCACAGACAGCGTGTCAGTCGGATTCAGGAGTTCCTCAAAGTATTCCTTCTGCCGGCCAATTACCTCCTCAGTTGAGGTCAACAGCATCCCATCCTTGCTGTACACAGCTTGGATGGTTCCTCGCTTCCCCCTCCTGAGGTGGCGGATGGTTTTCCAGAAACATTTTGGTGCTTGTTAGTATGCCCAATTCTAATTCTACCTATTATAAACAGTATAATATGTATAATTCTAATGAAGTGATATTGACATGACTTGCAGCAACTCATACTTTATAACACAGGCCGCCCAAAATAAAATTGACTGGGTTGTCATATTTCATTTTTCTGGGTTGGTAGGAACTCCGTATCCAAATGTACAATTGAAAAAGTGACTAGTTCATCATGTCCCCTTTAAGCTTATCTGTGTCTGCATTGGCTTTAAAAATATACATTTTAGCCTTAACCCAGGTTGTCCTAATCAACAATCTGCCTTAAGCAGCACATAGAAACAGCTCTGTGCTCAGTCATGCACAAGCCCCAGGACAAAGACCAGAGACTATATTCCTCAGTTTTCATTTGAACATATCTACCTGTGAGTAGAGGCCTTAAGTTTGATTAAAATAAGTTGATTGTTGTACCGCTGCTCTGCGTGTGCGCTCTGTTCCAAGCAACCTGACACTTAAGTCTAAAATGTTTCTTAAACTAAGCCAAATATATACAGTTTAGAGATCTACATAGTTATAGTTAAATAAGTTGTCATAATTCAATGCCACAATAAATAAAATAATATGCACATGCTACGTACATCTAAACACAGGTAATTTTACCAATCCCCTTTAGTATAAAGCCATGAGCATAAGCATTCGTTTGAATTGTTACTACTTGTATTTTTGTTTCTATGCTTTATTTGCTATGCTTTTATTTTTATGTTGATTGAGTAATTATGCATTCTTTCCATTCGTCATGTGTACCTTTGACAACAGACTTAGAATTGCGGGATAAAATCAAAGATTTCTAAATCAGAGTACAGGCGCAACCCAAACACTGTAGGATCCCTCCTACCGTCATCCCTTAAAAGCCAGCGCATATCCCCAAAATCTTGCCCGGGTAAAAAATATTTTTTGTATATAACTTAAATGTTACTTGTGTGCTAATTTTCTCTTTGTTAAACTCAAGTCCTTTGTTCTCAACCTTGTGTAGCCTACATAGGCTTACACGAAGCAGTAAGTGTTAGACTCTAACTTTGCCGTTTCAATTTACAGAATACGCTGTTTTGTTAGAATCCAGAGAACTTTGTGTGTTGTCTAATACCTCCAGCCAGTGGATAATACATTCAGTAATCTGGCGTACGGCTTTCCTTGGGATGACGGAACTCCCAGTGTGGACACCCAGTTCAGCACGAAGCTGCTCACTTCCAAAAGAGCTATGGTGAAGGCATCCTTGTGGATGGAGGATCTCTCTCTCCCTCTTTTCTCTCTCTCTCTCTCTCTCTCTCTGTCACCTAATGTAAAAATTCTGTATAATTTCACACAAACACGGTTTGTAAATACAGTTTATTTTTTCAAAAATGCTTTGCTGATATGGAAACATCTTAACATTTAGAACAAAACAACTTCTATGTTTGTCGCAGTTGTTTGTTTGAATTACTTCCGTTACAAATTTGTTTGTTAGTTAATCTCAAGATATCTTTTTATAGAAACTCATCTGAGAACTCATGAATAAAACAACTTTGCACATTATTAATTTCAGCACATCCATAGAAAGTCTTGGGTCAGTTTTGTACCTCATGTATAACCTATATATTCTACATTTGAATGTCACCTCCTTTGCTTTACTTTTCACAGGCAAGGAAGTAAGTTTTGGCGACACTTTATCATTTAAATAAGTTCTTTCTCTGACAAGTTTCACTCCTCAAAAGGGCACCAGGTAACCACGCTTACGGATTCAAGGCGGAGGTGTGTGTTTATGGAATGATTTATGACAGGTTCTGGGCTGAGGTAGCATTCTTGATTTCACTGCACTGTTGAGAGCAGAGATTCAACAACCTATTCACAGGTTGGGTCTTGGACCTGTAAGTATATTTAGCTTTACAGCAAAACAGCAGCAAACAGCAAACAGCAAAGGTAAGCAAAAGTTAAAAAACATTAATTAGTATTGACAACAGGAGACAAGAAATTAAGTTTATTTTTTATCTACACTGAGCTACAGTAGAAACATGTTAAACTTCACTTGAAATGCATGGCTTTCATTAAAGCTCAGTGTCTAATTTAAAGACAGAGAGAGCACCAAAAAGTGTGACAATTCCCTAAAGATGGCATCACATATCTGAAAGAGTGATGCTCAAACCCAATCATAACATGCATACCTAAATCTCACTAACATTGCGAATCAAAATTTTGTAAAACATTGGCAATGCAAAATAAACCAATTAAAACAAATTCAGAGACCTCTCATATTTAGGGCTAGAGACCTTAATTAGTTTGCATGTGTGGAGCATGAATATCCAGCAAGGATTGTACAGAAGCCGAACACGTAACAGGAGCACGGGATTCATGCGATCGAGCGGCGAGGATGTATTGGCGGATGTTGTAAACACTGCGATTACAGATGTAACTTGAACAAATGTCATTGGCCTCTTTTTCAAAGGTTGTGCTCGCCTTCGCGTACGAACGCCCGCATTCATCAGGAGCCGGCCAATCGGTGCTCGCACTGACAAATGATCTTAATTCACCTTTGCTGAAGATGATTTAGAATTGTCGAGGAATGAAGCAGCAAATGACAAGACGCCTCTGAAATAACGACAACCGGCGGGGGAAGGGGTGCATAGGAGAGATAAATAGATAAACAGGTAAATAAATAGAGAGATAAACAGGGTGGGAAAGAGTAAAGTACTTAAAACATTACAGCGCGTCATCGGGAAGAGAGACAGTTGTTTGTGGCGGGCTCTTGCTCGCAACAAAATAAATGACACAAATGAAAGAATGATGGTCGGTGCACTAAGTCTGCCGCCGCTCAGCCCGCTTGTACAATCAATCAGCTATAGACACACACAGAGATAGATAGATTTTCACTCATTGCCAAACTATTTTGCAGCATCAAAAGAGACCCTCTCTCTCTCACAACAACAAATTGGGCCAACATAAGAGTGGAGAAGTGTGTTTTGTGTGTGTTCTGTGTTCCATGATTAAGGAACACAGAACCAAAGTGTTGTACACTCCAATCAAGATCAAGGTGTGAGCAGAGGAAGAATGTAATGTGGATAGAATGAACAAAGCAGGAAGGGGAGGGAGGCTCTTTCTTTGGGTGTGTGCATGTGTGTGCGTGCGTGTGTGCGCGTGTGCGTGCATGTACAAACCCAAAACAAAGCTTAGTAAAGAAGTTAAACATCCCCAACACAATTTTTGTCCATGTTCTGGAGAAGCAGTGAATTACTCTTTCTTACTCTTTTTTTATTTTGCATATTGTAACTATCTGAACACAAAATTTTATGTTTGACTTAAAGATTATGTATAAAACCTTGAGTCTATAGCTTCCTTACCTCCAAATACAATAAGTCCTCATATGGTTAAGGATTATCCATTGCGTATCGCTCACATTTCTACAACAAACCAATCATTTGCCAATACATTATGTCACTATAAATGATCATCAGACATGTTAACGATAGAGGTTAATTAGTGGCGAACATCAGCGGGAAGACTTAATATTGAAGTAAAAATGCTACAGAGTCAAGAAAAGCTTGATTCTGCATTATTATGATGATTATTATTATTTCAAAACAACTGTTAGCCAAACAAATAGGATAGCTTCATAGCATGTTGTATGATGGCCCCATCGTATTAATATGCACAAATTAGGTGACTAATGGTGGGTATTAAAAGCAAGCGTCCTACTTACAGGCCTAAGGAGATGGGCCAGGCTAGTACCCTGTATGATCAGAAGAGGGAGCTGTGTGATGGTTAAAGCGTGATAGAGGGTCTCTATCGATGCCATGGTCTGGTCCAACCTTCCCGCAAGACCCCCAAGAATAACAATGGTATCCACCTGGCGAGGAGAGAGAGAGAGAGATGGAATATCAGAATAATAATGAGGACTGAGAACATTATGCTTCCTCACACAGTGTATTTTATCCGTCATGGAGGGCACACACTGAACCTTTCAATTAAGGGGTAAGTCATTTAACAGCACAATGGTGGCTGTCAGTTAAAGTAAAGGTCCCCTATCATACAACGTCTGTTATTCCAGTTTCACGGTCACTTGTCACTTGTGGTGGCTGATGAAAGGGCATACTTTTGAAATCTGTCTTAAATGTAATGTTGCCTAAATGTCTAGGGAACAAAAAAAACATCCAACGTGTAAAACAAGCAAGTCTGAGTTGGCCCTAGGTTAGACATAATAACTGACTGTTTGGTACTGTACTGTGCATAACCTATCATTTCACTCACAGTCAGATAGCCAATCAAGTTGGGGCATGTGCAACACCAACGGAAAAGGAATGTTCTGTTCGAAATCCAGAAAACGGCTGAACAAAATTACAAAAAGGAAATTGGAAATATATTTGGGCTTTTATACCATGTCATAGATCATCATGTCCTTTCTGGGTTTACAACAACACTTCAATCTGACAGGCTGAAGACAGTAAAGTTGGATCGCTGTACTGAATCACCATCGCCAATGCTCTTGTCTCATGACAGGCATAAACATTCCTCGTCGCTATAGGAGACAAAAGCATGTGTTGCATGGCTGCATTTGAAACATAAATAACATTAGATGTTTTTATGCGTATTTATTTCAGATTAGATATAGACCATGAATGCCAACGGCTGCCAATTGCACACAGGACTGGTTGTGCAGTGAATTCTCATGTTCTCAACTCTCCCATCCAAAGCTTTTACATGTTCCTGTATAAGGACTGAGGCTCACCATGGTTACTGTGTTTCCATTTGTCGGGAAACAGAATCAGTCCACAGGCTGTATGTCCCGGTGATAGCGGCGTACAATCCAGTACAACATCTGTATGTTCCTACAGAGTGTGCCTACTGGCCTAGTATACTACACTATCTCTATAGCAAGCTTCAAAGAACATTGGTGGTGAGATGATAAGGCTGTAATCACTATTTGCCTTTTAATTGCTCTAATTTCTTAAATAGTTTTCTGAAAATCTCAACTGCAACTACAAGTGAAAATGTATAAAAACCTATTTGCTCAAATGTCTGACATTTTACAAGCACGCCAACAAAGCACAAATCTTTGTCGATATAACTATAATTGAGTTTGTGTCTGTGTGTGTGTGTGAGTGAGTGAGTGAGTGATCTTTCAGTTATTTTATGAATGTCTCCTGCCACTGTGAGACAGCAGAACCACTCATTACTCTGAATACAGTCCACACTTCTTTAGCGGCTATAGACTTTACCTGCCCTCACTACTGTGACTCTATGCAGATGATACAGGCAAATCTGTCTCAACACTCACTTTATAGCTCTTTCTTAAATGACGTTAAAACTAATTGAGCAGCCAGGTTAAGGGTTTACAACATCTGCCAGACGCCTCCACAGTATTCTGCACGACAATTGTAGAACCACAATCACACAAGAGACGTAACAAAACGAATGTCAACACATGCACAAGCACCAACACACACAAACTTCAGTACATATCTGGCTTCGTTCTTTGGGATTTCGCCCGACACAATAAGAGATATATTCTCAAAGCAAATGCTACTGTAAGCTTTGTGGAGGAAAACAATATGCTAATATGATACATCTTAAGCAATCCTGAGGCTCCGGTGAATCACACAATGGGGCCTGAATGTTAGAAGGCAAAGGGTGAATAAAGGGGGTGCTAGCTTAGCTTCATCATTAGCCTGCTATTGTTCTCTTATGGTGATCAAAAATGTGTTGAAATATGTAAACATCTCTAAATGTATGGAATCTATGTGTGAAAAGTAGTAACAACCCAATACAAAACGTGCTGATTCATTTGATGTTTGGATATTAGATAATGGAGGTGTAGTTAGGTGAGAAGAAGTTGAATAATAATATAGAGTAAGAAGAACGTCAGTGGGCTATCTATCTAGCTATCTCTGCACAATAATAATAAAACATTGAAATAACACATGTCCACAAAGTTGAAATAAAAGTTACAATTTAAGTCAAAGTGGGGGAAGAGTTTGGGAAACGAGGGCAAACAAACACAAAGGCCTCACCAGCAAGTGGTGTTTAGAGCATCACACCCTGATTGCCAGGCTGCTATCTCTAACAGGCAGACGGAACGACAAGCACAGAGTCAGTTCAAAGGCAGGGTAAATATCAGCTGGCACTGGGAAACACAAAGGGCCTAAAGAAATATGAAGTTTCTTTTCTCTCGAGGCCTTACGCATAAAAGTTTGAGGAAAATACACTGTAATGTGTGTATGTGTGCATGCGTGTGAAATTTGTATTTTTTCTGTCCCCTCATTGGTCTTTCATCAGCCTTGAGATCTGAAGTGATTGGAACACTGTGTTGATTGCAACACTCAATAGGCTTCATCAGAGATGTGGTAAATGCAGAGATACAGACTGACAGGCCAATAGAACAACCAACATCCTTGAAAAGTTTGCACATTCACAACTGGTACTTCTGCTGTGTTGATGCACTTTTGCTACTAATGCTGCTACAAAATCTTTAACTGATATAACTATAATAATAATAATAATAATAGTATTGGTAATGATAACAGTGTTACTAATATCACTAACTATGAGGTCTAATATGTGCTAACATAAATAATGCAAAGGTCAATTCTGAGTGTTCACCTGTAGCTGTCGTCGATGGATCTCCTCCAGCATAATGACCAAACACTTGGTGAAGTCAGTCAGGTCTTGGTCAGATGTTTCTATCAGCTTACATCCCTAAAGCCAAGACATGGTTCATTGTAGTTTAAATTAGGGCTGTGCAATTAATCACATTTTAATCGGGTATTCAATTTCGGCTTTTAACAATTACAAAAACGATATCATTGAGAAAAAAACAATTTTGCACATTACGTTTTGCAAGAAAACACTTGCAATTGTAATTTCTGGCACTAATACGTATTGTATTCAATAAGTCGCAAAAAAAAAAAAAAGAAATTCAGACTTCCATTGGGTTTCCTGTTTTTTTTCTCCTCCTGAACATTTAACCCACTTTATAGAAAATAGTGATATATAATGTGTATTGGTATTCACCCTAAATATGTTGGGATATAACAGAGTCACAAAGATGAAATGATTATACACCACATTTGCTGCTACTACAGATTAAACATAACATTTTTATACCTCACACAACATAACACGCAATAAACAAAGTATAAGATAATATTTAACTGATAGCATTATATATACAGTATATATTTGGTTCTGAAACCGAAACCGCAATACAAATGATACGGTTTCATGTCCGCACAGACACACACCCAACCTGATGCAGCCTGCTGAGCTCTTATATACGTTGCTACTGTAATTAAACTACAATTTTTGTTTCACATTTAGCTCAACACCAGATTAAAACCACTGAGCCTTTTTATATTTGTCAAAACACAATACAAAGTGATTTATAGAAAACGTGTTCTATTCATGGAATTAACCCCCGTCATTACGATGTCGGATACATACTGTACATACATACATATTGATTATATCGCAATTGTGAATTATTTTGGCCACGATAATCGTGTAGTGAATATCTGATATCGTGACACCCCTAGTGCGTGTTCGTGCATGTACTTCACTTTATCCTGTTTTCATTATTTGCTCACCCACACTTCTCCCTTACCGTTTGTGGCTCGACATGTTTTTGTTGTCATTATAAATAAAAAGGTCCACTCCAAAGCAGGATGTACTGTGCTATTCCCTGTCCGTGAGGGATTTGCCGGCCACTATAAGCATCCATCCATTTATCCATCTATCCATCGTCCCCAGTTTATCCGGAGGCAGGGGCAGCAGCTTCCAGAGCCACATTAACCAACTCTGACTTTCGACGCAAAGGAGCAGTGGCTCTACTCCAAGTCCCTTACTGACAGCCGAGCTTCTCACCCTATCTTTAAGGGAGATGCCAGCGACCCGCCTAAGAAAACCCATTTCAGCCACTTGTGCCTGTGATCTAGTTATTCCAATCATGACCGACTGAGGGTAAGAATGAAAATTGCCCGGTAGATGCAGAGCTTTGCCTTCCGGCTCAGCTCTCTCTTTGTCACAACGGTGTGGTAAAGTGATACCTCTCCTGCTGCTCTGATTCTCTGGCCAATCTCCTGCTCCAATGTCCCCTCACTCATAAACAAGACCCAGAGGTACTTGAACTCCTTCACTTAGGGTAAGGACTCATTGCCTACCTGGAGTAGACACTCCATCGGTTTCCTGCTGAGAAATCTTCATCCCAGTTGCTTCACACTTGGCTGCGAACGGATCAAGTGAGTGCTGAAGATCAGGAACCAATTGATGCCATCAGGACCACATCATATGCAAAAGGCAGTGATGAGTTTGACTTACTGCCGGAAATCCCCAAAAAATTGGATTTCCCTTAATTTCACCCCATACTCCCGCAGAACCTCCCACAGTTTCATACGCCTTCTCCAGATCCACAAAACACATGTAGACTGGAAGGGCATACTCCCAGGCCCCATTGTGAGCATCTATAGACAAATTTCTTCTGCAGCCGGAAAAGGGACAATCCCAGAATTCACAGTGAACAGGGAAAACAGTGAAAACAGCTAAAGGACTAAATAACCTAGGCTCATCCTCATGCTGTAAGCAGCAAGTGCGATGCAAACGTCTACAAACGTTTCAGATACCATACCCATGCGTAATGAAGAGACTAAGTGCAACACTTCTGCCTCAGAACCAATATGCCTTGCTCTATATCTGCAACCATTTACTTTATTATCAATTTCTGGAAATTTGTCTTTGGTATTTGGCATCACGAGATTCCACATAATATACGTTACAATCATAAGACACAGTGAGCATGTGCAATATGTCAACCAATCCTAGGGGATCTCTACGGACTATATGTTGATCACAGCCGAGTGATATCATCCACCTGATGATGTCTGGGACACAGTGACCCTCGTCTCAAACTCAACTGAGTATCAGTTGCAAGGCATGTGTTGGGTAAACACAGGCTTGGAGTGACTCAGTTACTAGTGGCACAGTGATTTACTGGGCCCTCTATCAGACCTTTACACAGGCTGACCATGAAACGGCCCCTTATCCACTTAGCTAGCAAGAGCTTTGATAACCTAGCAATGCAATTCAGAAAGCACGATGTTCCGATGTGAAACAAAGGCAACTTCACCACTGGGATAAATAATGTACTGCAAGAGATTATTAACCTGCACTGGGCTGTTATTGTTGTAGGTCTCTCATTCACTCCATTACTTTTCATGGCATTTTATGACTTAAGTTATAATGCTTTTGTATTCAGAAATGGACTTTCACCGACACTTCTCACTAGGTGATGCATTAAAAATGCTCTAAACGTCTGCTGGCACCTTGCGCCTCCTGGGATTGTTTTTGTGAGTTTTCAGAGAACTGGACATTTCTATGTGTCTCGTGCATATGTTTTAAGATTAGATTGCACATGTATTTGCTTCTCAGATGCAAAAATAAAATAACAGCCATCTCTGACACTTGCATTGAAAGACCAGAAACATTAGCTGGCAAGCTGGCATCTGCTACTGATTTAAATACATGTAGTTTTTGTTCCTACCCTCACCTATGGTCATGAAGGGTGGGTCATGACCGAAAGAACAAGATCACGGGTACAAACAGACAAAATGGGTTTTCTCAGGAGGGTGGCTGGCTTCTCCTAGAAGCTCAGCTATCCGTGAGGAACTTGGAGTAGAGCCGCTACTCCTTCGCGTCGAAAGGAGCCAGTTGAGGTGGTACGGTCATCTGGTAAAGATGCCCCCTGGGCGCCTCCCTTGAGAGGTGATCCAGGCACGTCCAGCTGGGAGGAGGCCTCGGAAAGACCCAGGACTAGGTGGAGAGATTATATCTCCACACTGGCCTGGGAACGCCTCGGGATCCCCCAGTCAGGGTCAGGGTCCCCTGCTGGAGCTGCTGCCCCCGCGACCCGACTACGGATAAGCGGATGAAGATGGATGGATGGATGAATGGATAATGTGCATTAGTGATAGCCTATATTATGGCACATACTGTATACCAGTACTGTCATAATGGGACAGGTAGGGTGACAGCTATATCCTGATACCTATTCTTCTGCAAACACAGCGTTAGCTATCCTTACGTTAGCCAGCATCAACAACAGTAGGCAACTGTACTCAAGACACCTGCCCGATTTGCCACTGGCTTTTCTCACATTAACACTAAATGGATTTCTTGCTGATGGCTTATTTCTTCTAATCCTTGGTTGCTCCTGGTCTCTTTGATGCCCGGCAGGCTCATAATTATATAGCTGTGGTCCATCATATCCATAAGAACGAACATTATCGATATCCTCAGTGTCAAAACTGAGTCAAATAAAGTGTTGTGATCCATATTTCTTGTTGTTATGCTTGAGCTAAGCTTGGCAGCAACAGCCTGTGTGGTGTCAAATCAAGTTTCAAATCAAGTGGCTATTACAACACTCTTACAAAAATGGATGTACAAGTTCTTGTAGTGGATTTGAAAATGTACCTGTTCTTATTCTATTATTTTTACCTTTCCTAACAGTGGTTGTTAACCTGCAAGTTGCACTTTAAAGGAAAACACAATGCTAACTATTTTTTACCTTGTAAATAGTAATAAATCCATTACTCAGTTTTGAGTTTATATGCTGTTAAATTGCAGTTTTGTTTTTAGTTTAGTTGCAAATAATAAAACCATAATAAAACATGAAAAAATGTTGAGTAGTTCAAACTAATAGACTATATGTGTTTCAACTCACCTTCCCCGCATAGAAGGCTCTAACATCAGCAGTAATGGAATCAAAATCCCCACTGATGTAGTCAGGAAGAAAGCTGGCATGATGGAGAGAGAGACAGATAAATATTGTGTTAGTTCTTTGATCTGTGATCTGAGATGGGTGACACGGGAAATAGGAAGTGACTAGGAGAATGACAGAATTACATAACTGTTAACTGTGTGAAATTGGCAGAAATAACCTGTTCATACATATAATTAGAATGACTGAGGCTACAAATTACTGCGCGAGGGCCCCGGGAATCTCCGTGTTTTGAATATAAACACCCCAAAGTATTTTCCCTTCCACTCCCAGGTCTGTCCGGTAAAAACAAGGTCTATTGCTTTCACATACTTTCAGATTTCGGCAAAAACACAAAGCCAAGTCAGCTATGCGCAACTGATTACAACGTTCCTGGTGGAAAGACAGAGATAGCTTTCTGTTTACGTTGTGTGAGCGCGTGTGTGTGTGGAGAAGAGGGGTATGTTTATGTACGAGTAACAAGAGGATGCACAAACGCCAGTGTGCTATCTCCAGACATTAACAGGTCCACATTACCATTTCACGGTTGGTCAGAGGTGTGCCTGTGTGTGTGTGTGTGTGTGTGCGTGCGTGCGTGTTTATATGCGAGCGTGTCACAGGCAAGAGGTGCAAGTAGCATTCCGCTCGGCTGAACGACAGAGCTACAAAGGGATTATTCCATCTCTCCACCCCTCTCAGTGTTACCACTGAACCAGACAAACACACTGCAATTGTAGCCAATCTACCGTAAGACTACACACACAAACACACATTATGCACAAAATACGTTTATATGCACTTAAGCACACAAATGATATAAAACACACAAACACACACACACACACAGGCAGGCACCACATATTAATATTCCCTCTTTCATAATGCAGAAGACCAGGAGTGTCTGCAGTCAGAATAAGGGCATAAATAACCTTCATGTTACAGATGGGACACGCTGTAGAATAGGGCCTGATCACAGTATGACACACATGGCACGCACACACACACTCACGCACACACAAGCAGTGAGCATCACTCCATCGGGTGAAAGTAATTGACCAGGCAATATTCCAAAGTGTGTGTGTGCGCCTTGACAGTCTTGGCTTCCACATTAATATTAACTGACACTTTAATTTGGATGGGAAATAGAGCATTTTACCTCCTTTGTCCGAGTAGTGGGAACTGATTGGGCATGTGTTGGCATGTGCGTGTATGTGTGTGTCATGTCACCTCCTACATCACTTGCCCTGGTTGATCTCCACTCCCTTTAGCAACCTCTCCTCTACGAGCACCACCATCGTCCTCTCCTCGTCCCCCGCCCCCCCTCCCCCCCGTACACTCCTAATCACGACACCCGTCCTCCATCCAGCCACTTCATTAAGACAAACTGACTCACTCCCTGTCTGCCTGCCAGCCACCCTGCCTGCCTGTCTGTCTGTATGCATTTCTGTCTGTCTGCCTGTCTCTCTCTGTCTGTCTGTCTGCCATCCTGCCTGCCTGTCTGTCTGCCATCCTTCCTGTCTATCTACCTGTCTGTCTTGATTCCCTTATCTCCTGTCTATCTAGACTCCATAGACTTCCGTATAATTATGCATTAGGGCGTTCATCAATATGTCATTGTCTTTGTCCTTTAGTGTCTTTCTTTTCTGCCATCCACTCCAATCCAGCCAATCACAATCTATTCTCCTTTTTCCTTCCAGTCATCTCCATCACTTAAAGAGACAATCTCACTGATTATCCCCCCCGTCCCTCCCTGCATCTCTGCCAATCAGAGACGGAGATGAGGAAAAGGATGGGATGGTGTGTGTGTGTGTGTGTGTGTGTGTGTGTAAGAGAGAGAGAAAGAGATAAAACGGGGCTGAGGTGTGCAAAGACATAAACACAACAATAAGTAAGTGGGTTTATTTATATAGCATCACAAAGAGCAACATAACAGGAACGCAATAAGAAGTGCTCGTGCTTGCCAACGTAACACGCATAAAGAAGCAAGATAACTAAAGAAGCAAGATAACTAATGCAACGGGACCTTTCTCAACATCAACACACACACAGTGCCCGGCACTACACATAGCACAGAGCCAGCAGGGCAGTGTGTGTGTGTGTTTACATGTTCATTATGAAGCAGTATTGCAGAGGGAGGCATGAAACACGACTGCACAAGGCTAGCAGGAATCTTATTATACTGCTGCTGCAAAAACAAACAAAAAAAAAAACATTTTAATTAGACAGACCTTGAGGAGTGTGTGTGTGTGTGTGTGTGTGTGTGTGTGTGCACAGATATCTGCTGGTTTGGTTTGATTAAAAAAGAAAACCACATAACACATAATATGTACAGTATGCATATGTATGTTTATAAAGATGTGCATGTGAATGTTTTGTTTGTGTCTTATCCAGTCCCCAAATTCATTTACATTACCATATGAAGAGCACAACAGAAGGAATGGAAACACCACAGAACCAAGAGCGACAAAAAGCACATACAGAGAGAGAGGACAGGTACATGGCTTCAGACGACCCATCTATGATTAAGATGCAAACAAACACAGGTGTGCGTACGACAGTGAGTGCGCAAAATACTGTAGGCACTACATTTAAAACAAACACCTGTTTACAGTTTTTTCTGTATTACATCGTTGCTTTCCCCTATTCTCTGGGGATAGCTGGGTCTACAAAAACGCATTTCAAAAGATATAAACAAGTAAAGTTTTCTCAGGGGAACACATTCGCTGACGATTCCAGAATAATAAGAGAAGCGGTGGGAATAGCATTCAAATGTAGTTTTGTGGAATATAAACACGTGCATGGCGAATACTGTGCGCATTGACGTGTCTACGGCTTCAGCCATTCCAGCCATTCTGTGCGGTCTGTAACGCAATGCATCAAGACCAATGTCCAGCCCCACACAATAGCCTGCACTGTTTGGTCCACTGTACTGACATGTTCAACATTTCCCTACACCTGGTGTTACGTTGACAACAACCTGACAACGTACCCAGTAAACGGTGTTCCTGCTCCATCCTGAATAACGTCTATAATAAATATCTTCCTCACCGACCTGCCCCATTATTCTGCAACGTTTCTCCCCCCCCTAGCATTTACTTTTTGCATTATCGTTTCACATAACTGATAAACGGTGAAAGCATCAAAGCCCTGACTCATGCACTCCCGTCTTATTTCTACTGTGACCACAGTGTTGTGGATACAGGCAGAAGAGCTCCCTCCAGTTACGGTAACTGAAGGTCACTTTGTGTTGGACGTTTAAGGCTGACACTTAGCTTCCGTAGAAGGCATTCTTAGAACACTTTGATGTTGGCACACTGAGGGAAGCACACTAAAAACAAGAAAACACACATCAAAGGTTTCCCACAATGCCAAGCAGCCGTCAACACACTGATCTGGCACGCAACATCCACAGGGCACATCAGATGCATGTTGTGTTAGAGGGTAAGCTGCTATTGGCACAGACTGATCATGCTGCTAGTAAGTAGCAGTCTGTCGGTGGCAGTGACAGTCCAGCACGCCAAGCAGACAACGTAAACAACAATAAAAACAATAAAATATCTCCACTTGCTAACGTGTTAGCGCCCGTTTTCGGCGTAATATCGTCGCACTTTGCGCCTAAAAACATGGCATGTATCAGCTATGCAGCCACGGGTGGGCGACTGCCACCTAATTAGAGCCATCGGCCACACAACCAGTTTGGTATTTTATTTTTTGATGTTAAGATAAACTCTTAACGCCAAACTTAAAAAAAAAAATAAAAAAAAATCAATAGTTATTTAATAATCAATGTAAATTATGAATGATATGCCTCCACCCTAGCCACAATATTCGAGCTGTCCTTTCCCTTTCATTTTCAAGTTACCGTAGCTAAACTTAATCATCATCATCATGGGACATGGATATAATACAAACAAAGTGGATTAAATATGCTTACGTTACTCATTCAAGCAGATGCCAGTTTGAAACAACCAATTTTAACGAGAAAATATAGCACTTGTTGACGCTGCTATTTTTAACCGTGAGTTTAACATGGACCTATGCAGTGTTTTTCCAGAGTCAGAGGAAGAACCATACACCAGCCCTTTCACGTCAAGCGCCTGCTTTGGTGAGTGCAAGCATATAGCTCTAGCCTATCAGGCTGCAGACACATGCAAAATTAATATTCGCCTCCCATTCGCTTCCATTCTATATGAGCGAATAAAACATTAGCTTCCTGTGGTGAAGCAATTTTGCATCATTTCGTATAGAATAGAGTTCAACACTGATGAACTTTGATCTAAATACACATCCTCAGTCAACATTAAGGATGCTGTGTGGTTGACGCCACAGCTGGCTGCAGTGTTGGCTATAGTTTTATTAGTGAGGCAGGATGGAATGGAGTAGGCTTAGTAGTAGTATGAATTTCACATCAGAAGGTGATCGTCCATTGCCTGCAGTTTTTGATTCACGTAGCCTACACGTGACCGCAGCCTCACCCTCCTGGCTGCCGGTGAGCATTGATGATCATATGGATCACTGATCGACTGTTTGTTGATTGTTATTAAGAACTGCAGAGTGCGCACATACTGTCTGTCACTACTACTATAAATCGAAACTGCGAATACGAATAATATTCAATGTGCTAAAATCACAAACATAGGCTATTGTTAAGGTAGTCTACCAGCATAATATTATAGACTTACTAATCATTGGCCTGTGTAATTACAAAGCTGGCGGTGATCACAAAAACGGTCATATCATACTACTAGGCTTGTAGCCTACTTGCACTAGGCTACATTGTAGTTGTAATAGGCCAATTAGACAAATTGTTACTGCCCACCTAGTTTCATGTACGCCCACACACACGCACATTTCTGGCTACGCTACTGCATTGTATGTACGAACAGCACGCACTTGGCTAAAACGATATTCTGCCTGCTGAAAAAACACAGGATCGCTTTTCCTATTCATGCATAATGCATTCATGGGAGGGTCGAGAGGAGATTGGTAGTGTCTCAGAAAAATTTGGGAGGAGATAGTAAAGAGGAGAGAGTGATTACTCTGTTGAATGTATGAAAACTGTGATGCAAAGCGCACGCTGGTTCCCTTTCGCAGGAACTGAGATTTATTTCTTATGGTGCATGATCATGTCATCATGGTAATCCATAAATAATAGATCTGGTCCATACTCAGGGAACCGATGGTGTGAATACATCCCAGACGTTTTGCGGTGAAAATTCTCCGCCTCTGAAAAGCAGGTGTTATCCCAATGAGGGTGTTTCTTTGAACAGGGGAAGCATGCAATGGCAAGAGCAATCTCAGCAAGATGAATACACAGGCCATGGACATGCTGAAGGATTTGATTGCTTGTGTGGTAAATAAATGTTTATTCCACTTCTTTCATGTGAATTTTATAGGCTATAGTCACCCAAACAATAATTTTGGGTTAAAAGTATTCCCGTTATCTTTAGGTTTGACGATACATATAGACAAGTAGACTATTTATAAATAGGTCTACTTCATGATCGTTAAAATTGTTCTCTTTTTCTGAGTCTGTTGTTCTATTGCTTTCGAAACCCCGCAATTTACGGATATGGCTGGAACATAGACCAGACTACTCGCAGTGTTAACGCAAAGTTTATAGGGCACAGGTTACGCAATCAGTCGCAAGTTTAGTACATCCAACATAAAATGCGATGGCACTGCTATCTGCGGTCTGGATGTACTGTACTTGCTTTTCCGTTGCGCTCACAAACATACCTACATGAGGCCTCAAAAAAATACATTTTGTGAAGCCCTGCCTCTTCATTCGGTTCTACTGTTTGTTCTAAGAAATTTCTTCTGCAAAGGCTGAGATGCATTATTTTAATTAAGAAGATGGAGAAATTATTTCAACATTTTCCAGCACATCGCCTGTGTGTGATTGGAGTCTTGTTCCATTTTACTTCCACAGTGATGTAAAATAAACCAGTGAAATAAATCAAACTGCATCATGGGAGGGAAAACTGGCAGACGTTTCTACAGACGCCTCACTCACTTCATCCTTAATGATTGCAATCAAGACGGTTTTGACAGAAAATTACTTGATGGGTTTTTATTAGAGCCTATTGAGCTGTGAGAACCCGTCCATGTCATCTGTTCTCATGGCAGGGCAAAAGACTGGGAACGCTAGACAGTAATTACACTGGTAACACGTCTGATAGTTTACTAATTCAATTTGTTTGTGACAGAAATGTGCATGGATACAAACAGACATGTACAAAAGCCACACACACCCATAATGTGCAGACCCTCAAGAACGCACACAAGCGCGCACACTTATATACACACATGCACGCAAGCGTACCACTCCACATTACGTGTTCGTAATCACTTTGTTTCGACAGATGAAAGTCATTACTTGTTGATTAGCTATTGTTAGGCCTGTGCACCACAACACCAGAGTGTCAAAGTGGTAGTTTCTACTAGATTTGCCTCATGAATCCAAACAGCAGTGTCTTTCCTGGGGTGAGGCAGTGTCATTTGACAGAAGCGCTACAGTTTATTTGTTAGCTAGAGTCTGCGTCCTATGGATGAAAATGCCCCAGTTTTGATATTTTACCAGGAAAAGACTCATTGAGATTCAAATCTCTTTTTCAAGAGCGTCCTGGGTATAGACAGGTAACAGTTTCACATCAAAAACACACTAATAAAACAACAATAATACATGTAAAACATAATAATAATACACCAGGTTCCAAAAACAAATGTAATATTGAGCTCTTTTACATTTTAGTTAATTTTTTTTTAAAAGAGAAAAAAAAAACAAAAAAAAAAAAAACAAGGTGTGGGAAAATAATAAAAACGAGCACTCTTAAGCTTAAGCCATCCAAGTAAAAAATAGAATGCACGTTTAGACCAAATCCAAGTGAGGAAATTTGACATCATCAGCCCGGATATGCGGCAGTACCGGGAAGCAGAGCTACAGAGAAGTTTTACCTTGGCATTACCGTTAGCTAATTAAGGTCAGATGAATGTGCTAGAGATGGCTAATAGGCCTACTGATTCTAAATATATAGCCTAATTAAAATTAAAAATTATAATAAAATAGTATAAAAATAAATAAAAGATCAGATTAGTACTAACAGCATACTGTTAGCAGCCAACAATGGCACTGCATCATAGTGTATTTTAGTTTGTAGGCTATTTGGAAACAATTGGGCCTACATGGGTTGCGGGCCGGTCTGTGCGTTAATGTCCCAGGCCGTTTTTCAGTCTAATTAAGACATTGTGCAATATTAACAACAGCCAGTTACACCACTGCGACTGGACGAGACAGTGTATCGTCAGGCTACAATCACACTGCTTGCTAAGATACACAATTTGCCCAATTTCTGGCGAGTTCGCTTTTGAGTGTTGCTTGGGGAAGGTGTGTCTTTCTATTTTCCCACTGACAACCAGTAAGTAATATTACTGCAAACATGGGCTGCATTCCCACAAAAATAAAATACTTTTAGGATGGAATATTCCGTCTATAAATAGTTGAATCATGTCATCTGTATCACTGTAAATAATAGGAAAACCGGGAAGCGGGGACACAGTGACACATTTTTCATTAATTTCTAGCGTGTGAGTTAAACACAAAAAATAAGGAAGTTGAAGATACAGAGAGCATCTACCCTGCCTGTGGAAGTTGCCAAACTCTCCAAATTTCTGGCCTGATTAAAGCTCTCGCTGAGCAACGTTTATGTGTGGTGTTACTATAACTTTAGTCTTCTGCAGGCTCAGACATCAGATGCTCAGACATGATTGATCCTTCTGCCACTACTCCAGCAAGCTCTAACACTCACGCACACATTTCTAGCAGGGTGTGTTGAAATCAACCTACTAAGGCAAGGGTACATAGACACCTAAGTCCCCATGACTATAATGTCAATATGACACACACACACACACACACACACACACAGAGGGTGTTAATGTGATAGTGAGACACTTCAGGGACCCAGAACCTTCCCTGTTCTGACAACACTACTGCATTACCATCCTCCTCACACACACAGTTCTTGATTTTGTCTTTTTTTTTGTCACTAACATCAGTATTTAAAGTATGTCATAATTGCTTAAACACAATTTAAACACTAAACACATTGAAAATCTAAACAGATTCTCATAAGTGTATACACGAATTCCATAACATTCAATAATTGTATATATTGTTTTAGATTGCTCACACAATGCTAATAAAGCACATTTCTGCATACTTACATAAACACAAATGTCAGTAATTGACACAAAATATATTAAGTCACCCTAATCAAAATTGTTTATACCATTTCTAATTTGATTGCCATCACTCCCACAACTATTTATACATGTGTTCATTGGGCAATCCTTACATGCAAAATAGTACAAACATCAACAAATATACTAGCACTTAGGATCACATAAAAAATGTCTACATGTATGACCTCCAACCTATTATATCAATTGAAATTAAAAATTATTTTCAGCATTAAAAACTGAAGTGTATTTGTTCTAAAGACATTTTGTCTTTAGAACAAATTACATTATTTTGTCCGGCATAATCTTTTGACTGAAACACTATTTACCTAGTGAAAGCCATTTTGACACAGATGTTCAGTATTTAGTGTGCCTTTGTTTATACAATAAGAAAGATACATTCTCGTTTGATGTAAGTGGTGTACTCATTGACAAAATAGTTACATTTTGAAACATTAATTTTGAGAATCTGAGGGCGTTTTTGCAGGTGAAAAATATTGCGGTAAACACTTACTGTTGTGGGGTTTGTGTTTACAGTTTTGAGAATGTGTTTTGCCTTTCAGAAATTGTGTTTAAGCGACTGAGAAATACTGTATTAGGCAGAACACTTTTTCTCTCAGTTATATTTTTGAGGCCGATTGCAGACCGGGCAGCGACCTAACAGCGGTGAGGGAGGACTCCCCGCCCCCGGTGGAGAACGGCAGCAGTGACCCATGAGCATCGGACAGCCCTGCTGCTCCCACACCGTTCCCCGGAAGGAGGACCAGGTCCCCCCCCCAAGTAAATGAGCGATGTTGTGCAGGAAATCAATGTTTACATAGTACTGCAATGAACAGTAGTTAAGGCGTCCAAAATAAATATTACATTGGGTTAATGCACTTGAGTGTAAACTGGATACAAGTGGAACGTGCAGGTAATATTCATCCCACTGCCTTGCTGCCATTGGTGTTAAACTGGCGGTAGTCTCACCTGTCATGTTGGCCTGTGGTGATGTCATGCAGGTGGTTGGCAGCTCCATCTGCGCACGCCCTCAGGAGAGCTAGAAAGAGAGAGAGAGATTTATTTTTGTTGTTAATTATTATTGTTGTTACCCATATCACTATTACTATTATTATTGATATCAACTGTTATCACCACATGTTATTACTGTGGGATTATTTGTCCTATTGTATATTGTCTTATTGAGTGCTACCTGCACTCTAGCTTTGGCAATACTGTTGTAATAACTGTCAATGCTAACTTGAATTGAGTGCGAGAGCGAGATAGGGGCAGACAACCACCAGTGTGTGGTTACTACAAAGTTGAAAAAGAAAGAAACAAAAGCCAGGCACACTGCTGTTGTCTGTTAATAGCTCTGAAATAGTCATTCAGTACGTGATGATCCATACGAGTAAGAGACTGCATTTTGTATGTGTGTCCTGGAAAAAGCACAGAAATGCAGTGGATCTGAGTACTAGGATAAAAATGTTATTGCCATGCTAATATTTAATTGGATCACATTTGTGTCCATGTGATGTCGGTCGTGTGTGCGTGTGTGTGTGTGTGTGTGTGCCTGTGCATGCGGCATGAGAGAAATTGACCATTTCTGTTTGATTTTTTTCTTCATTTTAAACTAGTATGTTTCACAAGTTCATGTGGAACTCTATCAGTAATGAAATGTGCTACATCTCAAACACACACTCAAAAATACACACACAGTATACAGTATATACATTATACATACAAATAAATTATTATAGATTTGACAATGAATATACATACAGTATATACTTGGAAATAAATGTACCTCACTTTATATTGTTATAACAAAACCATTCTTAATCTACCTTTACTAATAAAGTAGCTTGAATAGTTTTCTTTAAACTGCATTGAAATAGTTCAAAATTAGATGCTAATTATTTGCAAATGTATGCGTTTTCACAATGTCTATTCTACTGAAAGTGAAGGCAGCAGTTTTCATTTATAGTTTTCATACTTTTTTGGGGCTGTTGTGTTGCTCACTGGGGAAACACTTCAAAGAAACCATTCTATTGTAAACGCACCTCGTTTATAACTAACTAAAGCCTATACCAGAGAGACAGGTACTCACTTAAGTCTCTCTGTGTATGTCTATCTCCAGATATGCTTCATGCTAATGCAGTTCAAATAAGGGTTAGAGGCCAAAACACATACATTAACAGGTGTTTTGCATCAAGATATGCAACACCAAAATGGAATTGTTATCCGGTAGCATACAGTAGGGTTAGACCCACACCCAACACAAAGATTAAAAGTTTCAAAGTTGTATTATTTATCACATACTCTACACTGGTGATACAATTTTATCTGCCAGTATAATACAAAGAGCAAGAAAAGTATAAAATGCAGAACTAAAGCAGTAAACAAACAAAACAAAAAAATAAAAAGGAGCAGTTCAAAAATAATCTGTGTATGGTTCATTCTTTGATTATTCAGTTTCAAAACTGAATCTGAAAAAATTTGAAAAAATTAATCGGTGATGTCCATCAATCCCCGTGTCAAGTCGCGGGGGCAGCAGCTCCAGCAGGGGACCCCAAACTTCTCTTTACCGAGCCACATTAACCAGCTTTGACTGGGGGATTCCGAGATGTTCCCAGGCCAATGTGGAGATATAATCTCTCCACCTAGTCCTGGGTCTTCCCCGAGGCCTCCTCCCAGCTGGACG
>JAODUK010034180.1:0-22055 GCA_027564635.1 Typhlichthys eigenmanni | reverse complement strand
AGGAGAGGAGGGTTTAGAGGAAAGGAGAGGAGAGGAGGGTTTAGAGGAGAGGAGAGGGGAGGAGAGGAGAGGAGAGGAGGGTTTAGAGGAAAGGAGAGGAGAGGAGGGTTTAGAGGAGAGGAGAGGGGAGGAGAGGAGAGGAGAGGAGGGTTTAGAGGAAAGGAGAGGAGAGGAGGGTTTAGAGGAGAGGAGAGGGGAGGAGAGGAGAGGAGAGGGGAGGAGAGGGGAGGAGAGGGGAGGAAACAGGAAGACCATTCAGTGGCATTAGACATCCCATCATGTGATAGCAGCCTAAAAAAGCCAACATGGTGTTAAGCAGCTCCCTACTTGCAGAACTTGAAGAGGATCTTCTCAAACACAAGAACGGGCCCTGTGCTACCCAGGATGGTGAGAGGCTGACCGGCAAACAGGGAATAGGCCACCCCAGTCATAGACGCACCCAGCAGGGACTCAATAGCACTCTAGGACACATGGAGGACACGCAGTGTAACGGATGTGTTGACTCCCTCTTTCTATTAATACTAATAAGAATACAATCATTTCTATACAGCACGTTAGTTGGCATGTGCGTGCGTGTGTGTGTGCACACGGACTTACAATGCGTCCTTCCGTCGCCTCCCCTATCAGCCCACCAAACGTGATGACTGGGGACATGCAGGCACAGTAAAGGAAGAGGAAAGAGGCCACACACTGTAGACTCAGGCCGTCCTTGTAGTCGCTCAGGTAGAACGGAGCCTTCCTCTTTATGTCCAGCACCAGCCCGCCAAATAGCCTGAGACACGGATGGAGCCAAGAGGACGCACACATGCAAGCCTGTCAAGATGTCCTGACCTGTGACCTGTGATCAATATGTCCACTTCAGGTCTGGACTATAACAGAGTTTTATGATGGCTTCCACAGAGCATTTTAAAGCTGTGATCCATTGTTATTAGTATGTGATTACGAACAGTCAGTAGTTTTAAAAATGTGTTAAGTTAAGTTAATTAAACTGCTAAAAGTATTTATTGGCAGGAGTTGCACCCAGGGTTAGAACCATGCCTGGGTATTGGCCACAGAACCTGCAGCCGTCGGCATCCCCAACACACCAGCTGCTGTACTTTGTATAGTGGGTGATTGTGATCTAATAACCTTTGATCAAATTCACCAAATGTTTCCTTGCAGTCTGCTAGTTCTCTGTGCGTGCTGAAAGAATAATCTGATACTTCTACACAGCCCTGGCTCCGCAAATAGCACGTATAAAAACACAATGAAAGTGGCAAACAACACTCATAACAACAATATCCTAGCCTTCGCAATGTACTGGGTTTCCAATGTGTGGGGCGGAGCTTCTGAGGGAGCGCCCTATGGCATTAAAGGGAGAAGTCATTACTACTACCTTTAATCACTGTGGGAAGCTCCAGCATATGTTTGGCACCAACTCTTGTTCATGGTCGGTTATTGTTGCATTGTCTGTGTAGAAGATGTGTTCTCTTTTCGGGCTGGGAGCCAGGTAGCTGAGTCTCTGCACCTCTCTCACTCACTCTGCATCGTATGTGTTTACAGTGTTTGTTTTGCTGTGTGCGACACACACTGTAATGACCTGCACATCTATATGTCCATTAGCAAGTCCCACCTCCCAGTTTTTTGCAGCTCTGGCCCATGATACTCGGCATGCAGCTCCTCTTCCTCTGGGCAGGGGGTGCCATTGGGAACCCCTGGCATTTTCCTCTTTTCCTATACACATCGCACAGCAACAGCCCACAGCCAATCACGAGTTACCGTATGGTACAGTGTTTATTGACAAGATAATTAAACATAATCACAGTTACAGTCTCAAAAGACTTCAAGCCCACATATCATACAGAAATATACAACGCACCGCAACCTTCAACTCCAAATGGACAAGGAAATTCCCCACAAAAAAATGAACAAACAATGAACGAATTAATTAATTAATACATTGTTAGGTATGTCTGTCCCCTCTTAACAACACAGCCATACCCTGTGCTCTACCTCACATAATTCCACTTTAAATGTCAGTGTTCGAATTTACCCTCCAGCTCCCAGGGGTGATAACCACCTTATGGATATGATTTTGGGTAGGGGGGGTGGACACATGAAGTCCTGCCCCAAGAAATTTTCAAATCTTAATTTCCTGCATTTTTGTGAATTCATATGCACAAATTGCCTTTTATTAGGCTTTTGTAAAACTATGTCCAAATATGCAGTTAGCTTAGGCCAATCACAAATTGAACACGGTAATTAATCTATTTACGTTCCTCTGCTAGACAATATAGGTCTAATCTTGGTTGATACGCAATGCACAAAAACTGCGTGGCTGGCTGTTTAAGGAGTGGAACAATGAACGAGAAAGTCGCGGCAAACAGAAAATTCTCAGAGTTATAAAGATTTTATAACAGAAAATTACAATCGGCACAGGTAAGCTGATTAATGGGAAACACATAAACCTAATAACTACAAGTCAGGGCTTCATCAGAAGCACCCCCGGCGATATGAGAGCAAACGTTAAGCAAAGCAGAAATTCAATGTTAATTTAAGTCACATAAATGAATGGTGTTGGGCTAAATACTGTGATGCTGTCTACAAAATCGGACATGAGAAGGGCTCTGCCACAGTCTGTGCTCTAACAGTGCATAGACATGTAAGTAAATAAATGAATGGCTATGGCCCACCCAACATGTGATTTCAAATTTAACTAGGGATGCCCTGGCCAGAAGTAAGGGGCCGGACCAGCCAGTGCAATTTGAACACTGGTAAATGTCACACCTAGACACCAGATATTAGCTAGTGTAGTAGAAATAGAAAGGTTTCCATGAACAGGCAGTAGGCTGCATCATTATTCTGTTATCATATTCAGTCACAGCAGATAGATAGACCTATTGTCCAAAGGGGAATTTGTCTTGGACGCTATCAGTGCCATGCGGGCTGTTAAAATATAAACAAATAATACAGTTCATGCAGTACATACATACCGGTACATACATACATATGTATACATACATGTACTGTACATACAAATAGCAGATTAGTGCACAGTGATTCATATGAATGGATTACCTGAGAAGGGACTTTCTTGGGGGGCTTGATGCGTATGGAGGGGTCCCACTCCCCAGGGGGCAGCACAGTCACCTGGTCCAGGAACTCATCTATCCCAGCCAGCAGATCGCTGCGGTCTTTGGCTTTGTACGCCACGTCGTGGAAGATCTGAGACGCAAAGGGTTAAGTCCCCACAGGAGCTGTGATATATAGTTTCCCGCTGGGTCACTGTGAATGAAGGCTGCTCAGCGTTCTTACTTCATCAGTCATGATGGTTGACATGGAGCGCCCTATCTCATGGTATTGTTGAGCCTTTCCGTCCGGCCCCAGGAGAATGAACAGAAACCTGGGATTGGTATAAAACAATAAACATTCATTTGGCAGCAAACAACCAGTTTCTATGTAAGCTTATAGTGGAGTCGTAAGACTGTGTGTGTTGTAATCCGAGCCCCTCCGTTCCTTGGTTTCATATCCAGTCTAGTCGCACATGCTGTATGGTGCTATTCCATAGCATGCTACCAGCTCAACTCTCCTTGCCTTTGGTGAATTTCTGTTGGGCAAAAGTTTGGATAGTACCTGGTACCTTTTCTAGTACTACTACAATTTTGGCTAAGGTCACAAAATGTTTATTTATTAGAAGTTCCCGCTGTACGTACAGAAATGGGAAAAACGGCATTTAAAGTTGCTGCTCCTACAGCATGGAATGGTCTTCAAGCTGACCTTCAAATGAAGAACCTTGGGCCACTGAGTGTGTTTGATGCAAAGCTGAAATGATTACAGGAAAACCTATCCGCTTATAAATGTTTTTAAAATTGTGAGCTTTAGCGTTTTTCTTTTTAATTGTAATAGTATTTTATGGTTATTCAGTGACATTTACCTTTTAATGAGACGGCAACACACAAAACCATGCCGTGATCAAGTGCAGATTGTTCTAGGTGGTCGACGACATGATCAGTGTTATCTAGCGAGAGCTGGACAGGGCGATTTGTGTAAAGTGAAGGTAGACCAATAAGTCTTTGAACACGCGGCTACCGAAGGACATTCCAACAGGGTAGGGACATGTTTAAAACAAATAATAATAAAAATGATTATGGATCTACTACAGGAGTGAGTCGAACAGCGCCGTTGCTATGGCGACCAGCTACAACTGAGTGGGTACTATCTGCAGTAGAACACGACGTAGGCTGACGAGAGTAGAGTTGAGTTGAGCTGACAAAATGCAATGGAAAAGCCCCCTAAGCGAGCGGAGTTCAGCTGAACTGGTACAGTACCATGCAATGGAAATGGGCCATTTGTGTATGAAACATTTGTTCTGGTCTGATATGCTGGTGCGCAGACAAGATCATATACACATTCACATTCGCATCCTTCATGCTTTGATTAAATGGCATCAAAGGAGCTCCCCTGTAGGCTCCCTGTCATGCAGATGTCAGCCGTGAGAGCAGTAGCCTCTACCTCGTCGCTATGGGGACCTCGGTGAGACCAGTGAGCAACACAGCGGGGGACAGGCGAACGAACGCCACAATGGGCCTCTGTAAGAAGTCCAGCTCGCCCACCAGCACATTGGAGGCCTCGGCGCCCTCCGGAATCTTCTTCATGAAGTGCATGTCCACCTGGCAACACGACGGCAACGTTATCCAACAACAGCGCTAACTGACAACGCTAGGTTTGCAACACATTGTTTTAACGACATGAGAAATATACGCACACAAATCAAGCAACTGACCTCACTGAAAACCTTCCACGGATTTATGATTATGACCGATTTATTGATTTGACAGGTTAATAGATACGTCACAAAATGACGATTGTCATAAAGATGGAACAATCTTGGGACTGCCTATAAAATGCTGCTTATTCATTTGGAGGCCTCTGGCCTAGATTATTTCACAATCATTTATCTACCGTTCAGCCAAATAGACACTCGGCCAGACAAGCTGACGTGGGAAGAACAACCTCCACACACTCCTCCATAATGCTGGTGAGTCAGGTACTTGTTTACCTTGCTAAGGTCCACCTGAGTGCTGTCTGGTCCAGCCATGTGCTTCACGTCTGGATTGAGTGGAGGAGGCTGAGGAACGTTGGCGGCACCTGCCAGACAGAAAGGTTTGTGTGTGTGTGTGTGTGAGAGAGAGAGAGAGAGAGAGAGAGAGAGAAAAGTAAAGTCTGTACATATCCTCTTCACATGCTAGCCCAGGGTAAATGGAATAGTATGATATACGAAAGCACTAAAGTGCCTGCCATTTTCTCTGCAGTGTGTTTATTGATCTTTGTCAGCAGGTTTCCGAATGTTTAATAGTAATGTTGCTGCTCTGTCTTTCGGTATGTCTGTCAGCTTTCTGTCCCTTCATGTCTATAGCAGTGTCTTACTTAATCAATATATGCTCCTAGCACTTATATTTGATTAGCCAGTTGGCCACTAGGGGCAGGGTTGAGTGTATACAGTGTTTCCATTAAAGGTGTGCTAAGCAATGCTGAAGAAAGATTGCTGATTTTCAAACTCAACTTCAAAACAAATACTAATTTTCCTTTTAAATTTTCAATGTCATGCTCCCCCAAACACACACACTGCCAATGCTGAGAAAGTGTTGTGTGGCGCGGCCTACACATAGTTATATATAATGAATTAGCACCACTGTTCTTATTTAAAGACCCAGAGCTGTGTATGGACACAAAGACTTATTTTCAGCACGCACAGAATGAACAGCTAGCAGACCTGTATATTCACTGAATTTGAAGGAAAAAAGTATGTTGGATTAAAACCACACCTTTAACCCTGGAAGACCCATCTTAGTCCAAAGTAAACATCACTTAGCGCTCCAAAAAACACATTTGCACATTTTTATTTTTAAGACTACATTTACATAGCCAATAGGTTATTGTCTTGCCATTGATAGTAAATGTGTGTTTTTTTTTTATTTTATAAACATTTGTAAATGTGTATATTGGAGAGCTAAGTGACGTTCTCCTCGGATCTTACAGGGTTAAGAAATGGATGTACAAGCAAGTAAAAAATACCACCTTCCCCTTCCTCATCTTAAATTAATGTTAACATTTGGGATGAAATAATCCATCATCATTTTTTTGAGACAAATCATATTGCAATAATGACGCTATAGTTAAAGTGTAACTGCACCCAAAATAGTATTTTGTGAGCCGTAAACAAAATAATATGACTGCACTGTGATGCTGGTGTTAATATCGACAACAGTTTTATAACAATTGGGATTTATCTTGGCAGATTTCAAACAGTACATCTCGTCTGTTCGTACGTCATCAAATTCAAATGTTTACGTTAATGGGGTCCCCCTCTCAGCCCCTCCCCTCCCCTCACTCAGCTCCTTGACGCAGTGGGTGGAGTCAGGCTCAGAGCTGGGGTGTGCTTACACTCACCCCCTCCCTCCCCCTCTCTCCCTGCTACCTGTGAGGCAGGTCTCCGACTGCTTGCGGCTGCCCTCGGCCAGCGAGCGCACCATGGGGATCAGGTTGCTCTTCTTCTTGTCGTTCTGGTGGTGGTGTCTCTTCAGCAGCGCCTCGCGCACCCGCACGCGCACGCTGTCGTCCAGCTCGTGCGACGCCTCCTGGTGGTCCAGCACCATGTCTGCAGCGCAGGCAAACAGTCTACAGTATACGCATGTGGGCGCACAAGCGTAGTGCACGCGCACACACACACATGCGTAATTCTGAGGTGTGTTTGGCTCACACTGAGGCTTCACAGAGTGTGTGTGTGTGTGTGTGTGTGTGTGTGTGTGTGTGCGTGTGGTCCAACATAAGATGCTAAGGTGAGACCACAGAGGATAATTTGCATCTCTCCTGCATCTTGTGTTTAAACTGACCTGCTGAGTCAGCAATGCCCACGCTCCCACTCCATAATCAATCAGACTCTTTGGCATTGAATGTGGCCTTCATGACTCCACACACACTTACACACACACACACACACTCTTGCAGACGCACACACACACACTGCACAGGTGATAAGAATTCTGAGCACATCTCAAGGCCAGTGTATTGACATTAGTGCCATTACCATCATAAAGCCACATTATACTGTATACATCATACTGTTTTACGGACAAAATCTGAAGTCTTGAGTGCTGCAGTTTACGCATTAAATAAGGTATGAGGATATGCCTGTGAGACTATTGTACATTTTGTTCTGCAGCATAAATGATTGCATTTGCCATATGAAACTGGGCATTTTTAAGCTGTTTCAACATGAACACATCTCAATTGCCATGTGTGATTCACATAATATGAAAACTGTTCCTGAGCTTGGCTTCAGGCAGGCAATCAGGCAATCAGGCTGATCATTATCACTTGTTCATGCCTTATTCTCATGCTGTTCAATTAACTCTGATTTCACACAGCAGTGTTATTGGCTGATTCCCTGTGCTTTGGTGTAAGACTGTGTGTCTGTTTTCAGGGCCTCCCTCCGCTCGTCGATCCCTGTTACTTTGTTTCATGCTTACATCTTGCTTGTTTTTGACCCTTGTCTGTTTTTAGACTTTGTCTACTGCCTTAAATCCTCGGGAGACCGTTGTGGTCTTGCGAGCTCCAATTTAATTTGGCCGTGAATATCAGTCTGGAACCCTTCAATTCAAAAGCATGTATCGACCGTTCCTGTATGATTCATATTTGAGGTACATAAACCACATGTACCTGGTTCCTTTAACAGTCTTTCAGAAATATTTTCTGGCACTGACCCAGCAGATGGGTGAAGAGGTATTTCCTTCAGGAATCAATAAACAAACGCTATTTTTGCCATTTACAATATACAGCAGCAGGATAGTCTAGGTTGGTTCTATCTACAGTATGAGTCAACTCAGTCTTACATATATTTGTACATAATTTGCTTTCGCACGTAATTTAATCCATAAACTTTAAACATATACATCACATTGTTTATTATTTCTAAGCAACTACTCACACTCTTTCCTTTTCCAAATAAGAAACTATGGCATTTTATGCAGTGAACTTGTAGTCACACTGAAAGAATATAGAAAGTAAAATGCAGCGCCTCTTCAATGACATTTACATTTTTATTTCCTCTCTCCCTCTCTGTCTCGCTCGGTTCCATCCTCAGCTGCCACTTGTAGTTGAGGTAACAGGTGCTGATGGCACCACTCATTCAGATAAAGGTACTGTAGGAGGCTGTCAAGATGCACTGTGTCCAACTTGTTAGCCAGAGAAGTGTGTGCATGTATGTGTGTGTGCGTGTGTGTGTGTGTGTCACACTCCTCCTCAGGCTTGTATGTGTCACAAGATAAACTCATTCACAACACATATCGCTGGGTACAAACAGAATGAGCTATACAACCTGTTTCATAACATTGACAGTAATTCATTATGCAGAGCCAGAGGCCAGGGATGACTCAGCATGGCTGGAGTTAAATATATAATTTCACAGATTAGTCAATATCTATAATTAAGGAAGTAGGTGGCATAGATGATAATAACATGTAAAATTATAATTTTTTTGTGATAATTTGCACCTTTAATGTTGGTTTTAGTGATAGATTACCCACTTTAATTTTATGGACACGCACCAGGCAATTCCATTTATCGCTTTCCTAACTAAAACTTGCCTAGGTAAAAAAGTTATAATTTATAACGATCATAATTGGCTTTAAAATACCAGCACATTTCATTCAAAAGTATACCCTCTTTGTGGTTTGTGCCTGGAGTAACGGTTGTTACACCAGACTTGAAACTTGTGTTACAAACACACCAAACATACCCTAACATACCTGGTTGCTACTGTGTGGCGGACATTACTCTCTACCCCTCCCCATAAAGCAGTGGTCTACTGCCCTGCCCTGCTCCAACACACCTGAGTCAAATGAACGGTTCGTACTGCCCTATAGTCACATGCAGTTGTATGTCAACACATGAAAGCCTGAAGGCCCTATGAGACGAGTAGGGCACCTTTAATTGAAGACAAACAAACAAACAAAGAAAACACCTGCTATCTCCTCGATGCTGTCGGCCTGCATGTCCAGCAGCACGCTGCCGTTGATAATGCAACTGCGTAGCTCAAACAGGCTGTGGAGGGACAGCGTGGCCACGTAGGGTTTGCTCCACCTCTCCCCACCGTCCTCCACATCCTCCTCAAACTTCAGCCACCTGCAGGGGGCAGCGGTGAGACACACGGTTAGGAACAGAGATTAGCATCTTATTAGTATCTTATTAGTGGTTCTGGCAATGGGTTGCCTGGGAGGCAGACCTTAGTGTTGTGTGTGTACTGTTTAAACTAAATCTGTTTTAATATGGCACCAAAACATCTGATATGACAATAGAAATGGAGGTCTGTAAGACATATTACAAAGTTCTCTCTAGAAATGCACAATCAATAGATGTTTTACATAAGAACATTGCCATAGATCTACTTCTAATTAATGTTAATTAATGAGGTCAATTAAAGAAGGCCATGTTGTAACCAACCGCAAGAGATCGATCACATGACGGCGTTGACCAATTGCGACAAGGTTGACAGCAAAATCAAACAAAACAAAAATTGACCTTTCAAAAATCCAATTGCGTGGCTCCTAAAGCTTCCAACTGTTTGTTAAGATTAAGAAGCCAACTTGTCACTGCAACATCTGTATGCAATGCGTTGCATTAGCATACAACCTGTTTGGCATGCTACGTAGCCTGCCCTCATTAGTAACCACATGCTGCTAGCCTGAGTGAACCACCTGTTGTTAAAGGAGTATCGATTAGAAACAGCAAGCAGAAGAACTCCTGACCTGGCAGTTTCCTTCCACTCTGCATCTTTGCCGTCTTTAACACAGATCTCATCCAGCTCTGTGAAGAGCTCGTGGGTCACATGCTCAGAATCCTCTTCTGTTCCCAGTATGAACTGGACTCGCTGGGACGGTGTGTCTGTGGAGGAAATTAGACCGGGTGGTGCATGGCTGCAAAACGGTCTGCTTTATAAGAAACTGCTAATAGATGTATGAAACAATGTATTAAAAAGGTTTGCCATACCAAAGTGCTATGGGTTGAGATCTCTGAACACACACACACACACACACACACAGAAAACAAACATAGCATGCACATACACACAGTCACACACAATGTGCAGTGGAGGACTTAGCTAATTAGTGGTTGTGTCAATGTGTTGCTTGGGGGACAGAACTGTGTGCGTGTGTGTGTGTGTGCACATGTGACTGTATGTGCACTTTCATTTTAAAGATTTTAACAAGCACAATAAAATACTGTGTGCAATACTCCTTCTCAAGCAATATACACCTCCCTTTCTTCAATACCGAAATAGATAAGAAGAACATCAGTTTATAATTTGATAATTTAAAAACAAAATGTAATTTTAAAAATAAGTCATTCTGGAGAAAGCTTGTTGATACTTGAACTCAAATCAAAACAAAAACATCTTGGGAGGGGAGCTTCTGAAGGTACTCCCTCAGAAGCTCCTCCCCACACATTGTAAACACTTAGGCCAGGATATTGTTGTTGTGAGCGGTGTGCACCACTTTGCTTGTGTTCCTATTTACAGAACAAGGGCGGTGTAGAAGTACCTGATTCTTCACAGAGAAGCGTAAACTATTATATCAAGCGCAGTACGAGCTGCGAGGAGATATTTGGTGAATTTGACAAAAAGTGTATTTATTAGCTTACACATAGCTAACTATACCAGTAGTTCTCAAAGTGGGGTGCGACCCCTGGGGGCCTATAGCCTGGGGATCCGTGAAATAATTTGTTATACATATATTTATTTATTTCATTACATTTATTTAAATTTTTTTTTTTTTGTGGAAAAGTGCATATGGCATATGGCGACTATTTGCGTAAATAAAACAAACACATTGTCTCCATTACCCGCACACACTTTAGCATTTAGCCAATAAAACCTAATTTGATTGTGACACTTCACGTAAATCGGTCATGAATCAATCACTTCACACAGGTCAGAACAAAACATTTAGCTGCTAGCTAGCTTGAAATATTAACTATGAGTACAGTGTGAGCGAGCATGGAGAAATACCTACAGTATATCAGACAACATCAAGTGAAGATAAGATCAAACTAGCTAAATTGAGAAAATATGATTTTCAAAAAGTTCCAGTGGCATCAGACTATATGGTAGGAAGCATATCAAAGTCCTTATAGTCTTATAATGTCTCTGAGCATATGAGCATATGTCATTCTTGCTAACTTCGAGCTCAAATCAAAACAGTATTGCTCTGCGGTCCTCCGCAATAATTAGATACTTCTACACAGCCCTGTCATAGCACTACGCTTTGCTTCACGATGCATTTTGATGTGTGAGAACACCTAAACAATACCTTTATAAGGCACTCATTGAAATATAGATATTCTATATTACAACCCTAGTGTTATTGGAAGATATTACAAGACATTATGTCAAATTTTTATGGTGCAAACCAAGGTCAGTGAAGTTACCATATCGAAGGGTGAGAACCAGAAGAGCGGAAGTGCCATTTTGGGTGAAACGGAGATGTATATATAAAATTAAAGTTCTTGTTGATCTCTTTCTAAGCTGCCAAAAGGGCACAAGTGAATTTGTAATCTATTTGGAGTTATTCATTAAAAACCAAAATACTGAACATACTGAACATAATAAGCCAGTTGGTAAAAGGGAATAACTGCACAAATGTATGTTTGGAAAGCATGTGGTAAGGATTTTTTGTTATATTTTTATTTGATCACAATAGATTTGTTATTTATTTTAAACTGTATGTAATGCTTTGTTCATATTGTCATCAAATGGGCCCCAGCATGTATATGTAATGGATGAAACGTTGGTGCCAAAAAGGCACGTTAATTTTTACAATTTGTTTTGGCCGTCCTGATTCTCGAAACAATGGCTATCTCATCATGTAGCACAGCTATTCAACTGTATAATGTGTGAGATCCATTTCACTTTCCATTTCTAGTTTCGATGTTATAACCGTACAGTAGATGTCGTAAGTAGGAGCAGACTAACCATATTTTCGGACTTCTGTCAGTACACTGAAGTTGAAATGTCCTTGGCAACTCCTGATTGGTCAGATGCCCTGGCGTAACTAACTGTGACAACTGGGGAGAAATCCATGTGTTTATACTACCTCACGGAGAAGCGTGGAGATGCCGTTTTGAATGTTCGTGGAACTTACCAAATATGGTTCTTTGCCCGATAAAGGGTTGATCAAATAAGATGCATATCAACATATCTACAGGTCTAAACAGACGATCTGGACTGAGAGACTAGAGATATGCGTACCCCTCATTGTGAAACACTGTTAGTAACTGATTGTGTTAAAGGGTGTGTGTGTGTACTACCGTGAGTGGATGCGGTGGTGTCAGAGCCTTCGCTAGGCTGCGATACGATGCTTCCTGCCCTCTTGTCTCTCTTGCGGTGGCGAGAACCATGAGGCTTGTGGTGACGGTGGCTCTGCCTGGGCATTCGCACGCCCACGAACAGAGTCCTGTGGCCTGGGAAAGGAAGAGGAGAGAGAGAGAGAGAGAGAGAGGGTGAGGGTGAGAACATGACAGAAATATCAGTGATTATCTTCTTTACAGTGCGATCTATTGTGCATCATTACAAATAATCTGTATATCAACAGATGATTACTACACCTGAGTATTACATGTAGCATGGGCAATGATCAACTCAAATTATTGTACTGGTATTTACCCCTCAAGGGAAATTCTGTCAATTTCTTTCATTTACATATTTTAGTAGAGTTACTTATTCTGTAACTAACTTCCATTGACAGCAATACAACACAAACAAGCATCGTTATTAGTCTTGCATTAACTACATGTGAATCAAATGTATGCAGCAGGCTATAGACTATATTACAGAAGTAATTGCATTCGCTGAAAGCTGATGGGGTGAGTCATCCCAGAACAAAAACACATGGGGACTATCACTGAACAGAGGCCAGAAATAGCATCACATTTGAAGGCCATTTCAGTGGAAAGGTGAGGTAAAGGTTTTGGCTCCATGGGGACAGTAACATGGGACGGAGTCGTTTCAGATGCACCGTATTAATAAACCACTGCCGGGCCTGATTATAGTCTCGCCTGCCAACTCAACAGCATTGTGTTGAAGGCAGATGATAACAATAGACTGATACGTGGATCAATCACACAGGCGAGATAGTGTGACATGGGATCCCCATCTAGCGTATCAAAACACAGCGGTGAAATAGTTTTGTCGATTTCTGTCAGTCATTTGCTCTGAGGCAGTTGGAGGTGTATGCATGTGTGTTTGTGCGTGTGTACGCATGTGTGTGTGTGTGTGTGTGTGTGTGTGTGTATGTGTGCGTGTGTTTGCATGTGTCTGTGTGTTGTGTGTGTGTGTTTGAGTGTGACAGAGAGATAGCATTTTAACTTTACAATAGATATCTATATATCAACTGCATCTTATTGGTGCGTTCTATAGCAACGTATGAAGACCTCATCTGAAGGAGTGATAGCATCACACTGGGACCACTGTCTCCTCCAGGGATGACTGATGGTTACCCCTCAGGTCGGTTTAGGCTACTGTAGGTGAAGGATTCATTATTCATGTTCTCCTCCACTCTATTCATCTGCGCTAAACAATGTGACACAGCAGGCCCCACAATAACAAGCCATGCAGATCCTTAAGAGGCCTCAAAACACAAACCACACACACACACACACACACGCACGTCTGGTGAAATTGCGTCACTAATAAATCGTAAAAAGCCGTTGATCCTTCACACTGTATGCATCATTAAACATACATGGCAAGGAGGTGTCTGGTCAGGTTACTGTACTCACTCTCTAGCTCCTCCTTCTCATAGTGGATGTTCAGGACTGAGCTGGTACCACCTTGGTCCACGACCACCTCCTCGTCTGGCCTCTTGGGGACACAAACACACGGATAGGCTCACGGTGGTCCAACACATACCATACAAAAAACAGGAATCTTCATTCATAAAACATATATCTTCATGCATAGATTCATTCTAGCAGGATTTATTATAACCTGTTGCTATGGAATAAAATATGATGCAGTATTTTTAATATTTCTTTCTGGTAAAGTCAGTGAAAAGTGTCAGCACAATGTGACATTTCTCTATGCTGAAGCTATTCCTGGCGTTGTGCTATACAACATTATGAATGATGAATGAGCTATTTCAAAAGGCAGGGTTGAAAAAAGTAAGCCCTATATTATAAACAGGCATCCGATGAGCACAATAGGTTGTCTCTTACAATGGTTCTGGCTTTGATCCCGTTCATACACAACACTTGAACTTGTAATTAATTCTTAATTAGGTCATTCAGTCATGTGCACGCACACACACACACACACACACATACGCACGCATGCACACACATGCACACATGACACAGGACATAGCCTGCGGTTGGTGAATGTGTTCCTGAGTAAATCCGATCTAATCAAATCATGTTTCTCGCACTGATGGCAATAGGCCACAGGGCATTTTACCACCACTGTGACAAGGCGCTCTCATACACACTGTATTGTGTGTACATATGTGTTCTATTATTATGGTTATGATGAACTATAGCTGTTGAGGGCGGTTTTCATGTGTGAACTAGATAGAGGTCCAAATTTCTGTGTAATCTGCACAATTTCTATATTTTTTACGTTTTAATTTATGTTTCTTGTATGTTACACACATCAGCACTTTGCAGATAAAGCTAGATATCTACATAAACCACTGTATGTGTGAATATACTGATATAACTGGTGAAGACATGAGAAGTTAGCTAACTGGAACTGTTATATTCAATTGTTAAAGAAACAGTGTAGTTGGGGCTTGGCCAATTCTGCTAATGGTTGTCGACAGTCAGTAGCTATGTTCCGCTATGTTCATCTAACCTCTAACAGTATCTCATCATTTGTGTTTAGGATTCTGTGAGGCAGATGGATATAGACTTATAGACTTATATAGACAAAAAATGTTTTTCCCCCAAAGCAATGGCCAGCTATTTCAAGAAAATAATAATCTCCTCAAAATAAATGAGTAGTTTCCCTGACCACCGAATAATGCACAGTACAATTTACAATACCTGTTACATAAGGTCACTACAACCTCCTCATATAGCCCTGCTGTATATTTCCTAAACGACAGGTTGGAAGTTTGTGTTTGTATATATACTCTATGCGTTATGTGTGTTTGCTTGTTCATGTTTAATCTGCTGCAATGCAGAACCATAAACTACTCTTGGTCTGTGAAAGATGGATCATCACAGGGTTGGAGCAGAGCCAGTCATCATTTAGGAAACACACACGCACACACACACACACACAGTTTGTTTGTGTGCATGTGTGGTAGTAATGCTAGTCTCAGTCCAGTAAACCTCTACTGTCCAGGCGATAAAACCAGCTTCCACCAGCATGGCCAGGAAGAGAGACACAGCCTCGACTGAGCACCCATCCACTGTATGAGAGGTCAGCTATATATCATAACTGGCAGCAAGTGTGAGAACCTACTGCGACTCTCACATTTTCAAGAAGAGCGCAGAGGTTTTCAGTCAGCTTAAACAGTATATAGCCTTCAATAAGAGGCTGAGCTCTGCATTAGCTGAGCAGATACTACATTGCTCGCATCTTAGCATGTTATAGCGCATTGTGGGTGAACTGGTGTTTAGGAGATGTACACTAATGCTGTAGCCTCTCCAGGGCAGGGATCCACATTCAGACCTTCTGCACATCCTTAATGTTACGCAGTAAAGTAAATGTTGCTTTCCTGTCAGCTTGAACCAGTCTGGCCATTCTCCTATCGACTGGCTGAGTATAGACATTTGCATTAACGGTGTTAACAGGTGTAATGTAATACAATATCTGTTCTGCTATCAGTGAAAAAGGTGGATTCATTTAATGAATCAGGACGATACAAACATGTCACATAATGTGTGTGTGTGTGTGTGTGTGTATTAGAGACATCAGAAGCTACAGGGCATGCCACTGACACATCACACTATTTATTGACTTTAGAAAGATGCAGTAATGAACTGACAAATGGCAATAGTGGGTGTATGTGTATGCATCTAGTGGCAGACCTAACAAATGAGTTCTATCAATTAAGCTACTAAATGCAGGGATGGGCAGTAGTTATGATACATGCATTTGAAATACAAAATAGTATTTTGTAATTTGTATTTGATAGGGCTGTTTAAAATGGCTTTACAGTATATTTTGTATCAAAATACTTGAGTGCTTTTTATTTTGCAGTTTAAAAATACTATAAAATACTTTCTGTGAGACGTTTACTTGGTGCAGCCTCTAATTGGTAGCTTGTAACCAGACCCAAAATGTACTTGGTTAACAGGGTCTGGACACGCTCCATTGGGCATTGTTTGCAGTCATCACATCCTACTGGGCCTAGACTTCTGGTTCATTTTGAAACTATTTATTTAGCCTTTAGCCATTTAGCTCTACCACCATTTCAGACGATTTACTTCAATGCATAGCTATAATGTAATTGCATTTAGTAACCCCACTGGTCTCTGATTGGTCCACCTTGGTCCACCTGCTCCAAAATTGTTCCACTGATTGGTCTCTGATTAGCTGTGTGAACGCTAAAGTGATAATGTTTTTCAGACTGTAATCTCAGCAATAATTGTCTTAGTAATAGTAATTAGTAATAAGTCAGGTCTGTGTGGAAACATGGGATTCATTTTCAGCACACAACGGACAATTGGTGGACAGTGAGGAGATATTTAGTGAATTTGACAAAATGTGTATTATTTTACAATCGCTTATGTGACCTGGTAATGTCTGTATGTCAGATTTGTTAAGCAAATAAAGCTGATGTGTGCTCTCAAACATTGTCCACTAAATGTATAGTCAGTGGGACAAAAAGAACAACAAACCTGATAGAGAATCTGATTCTGGCTTGGAAGCCCATACCCACTTTTTTGTTTGCTTGGCTGATTGGCTGAGCTCTGTCAAAGTTATTTTGTTTACTGTATTTATTAATCTAATACAATTTTGTCAAATTCACTAAATATTTACTAATGGTTTGCTATCTACCCATTCCATGTGCATGCTAATAAAATAATCCAGCATTTCTACAGTGCTGGCTCTGTAAATAGTAACACAATGAAAGTGGTGCAGAATGAACACAACATTGTAGCCTTCACAATGTGTTTACGATGTGTGGGGCACTGCTTCTGAGGGAGCGCCCCAATAAAGGCGGAGGTGTTTTGTTGTGATCAAGTTCAAATATCAACAAACTTTCTCCAGAATGACTATATCTTTTACAGTAACCATGAGTCAGTGCAGGTGAAGGGTTAGGCTAGATCAAATGTTGATTGATTGGTATGTGAGGTGATTTCAAGCTCCGTTGGGAAAAGTATTTTTTAGTATTTTTAAAATACAAAGATACAGTAGTTAATTTTGATACATGGCATGGCTGCTGTATTTTGTCATTTATTGTGATACACTTACACTTATTTTATTTTAAAATAAATTTTTATGTATTTTTGCCCATCCCTGACTAAATGCATGTAAACAGGCCCTCGTTTCCCTGTCGAGGGACAATCAAGTTCATGCCGCATGTCCATGGGGTGCCAATAGCCTGTAGTCTTTTTTTTTGTGTGTGCATATTTTCACTGTCTGCTATTGGGTGCAGACAGTGTTATTAAAACATTATCAGTAGGAATGGTGGGGAAGATGTCTTTAATTATGGCCAATCAAATCAGCTCCTCTTATCCCGTATAACGCAGCGCATCACACTCTGTCAAAGGCAAACTGGCAATTTTGAAAGTCTAGAACGGATTGACAGAAAAGCTTCTTGAAAGAGGAAACTTGTGCCCTTAGTTGGAGAGATGCAGTCCCCAAGTGCTCTAATATGTGAAGGATTTGTCACCAAATAGACTAAGAGCATTCACAAAAGTGCCGTGCATGATTTTGGATACGTCTGTGCTTAGTGTGCCTTCGCCTAAAGCTGGGAAACTATACCAGACAACGCCTGTTGCTGATGTGGTCAGACAGTGGAGACAATGGGGTCATATTTGGCTTTATTTGACACCAAACTAGCATGGGCCATCTGATTATGATTGACACAGAGACAAACCCACCACACTGTTAAGTGAATAGTCTGGTAAAAGTTTAAGATTATATTCTAATCTCTACAAGCAGAGTTTAAAAATAACCAATACCCCCACCACACACACACACACACACACACACACACACAATGTGTTATCAGTCAGAGCAGCTGTAGCTGCTGAATTAAAGCTGACATGCAGTGTATGCATTTGAGCTCAGGCTTCAGGCTAGGCAGGTCCATTAAAACTCAGCCACACATGCACACACACACACATGCACACTGACAGGGACGCACAACAGCGAGAGAGACGCACACACTACACACACTAAAAGCTCTTTCTCTGTGAGTGAATACAGGACCATCAGATCTCATCAATTTGTTTGAACCCATTGAGTGCAGGGAGCCGGGCTCTCCTGTTTCCCGTTAAATTCAATAAGATACTACAAAGTCGATAGTGTTTCACAGTAAGAGATATGACATAATAGGAAATATAGTTAGAGACATTGGCTGAATGCGTTCTATAATAAGCAGTGCACAGTGCAATGCCCGTCTAGTGAATATTAGTCACAGTGAACCTCACAGTAGGTCCATTAGGTCTCACAAAATGGCATTGTCGTGTTAATAGGGAACGCCATTTCCCTGTTAACCCTGCAATGTCCACCACCCCTCCATCGTGTCCCTTCAAGCACTTAATCTAATTACACTGGGAACTTCAGTTGTTTATTTAAGAGTTACATGAAGTGACGTGTGCGCGTGTGGAAATGAGTTTCCACTGACCAAATAGTTTGTTATCCTACCTGCCTCCATCTCCTGGCAACCATACGCCAACCATACTCCAATAAACACCCCTATGTTCAGTGTGAGTCATAATGCCAGGAACGCTATAATTGTTCCGCTATGGAAGTGCCTGTTAGCACCAAAATGGCCGTCTGTCCTTGGGTTTCTCTTCCGTCACCCGCTCATCAGTGCTAGTGGGAGATCAAAACTGGGGCTGACTGGAAGTTTGTTCCGAGAAAGGTGATAAAATCAAATCATTACACCTGGATAATGTCAAGTTAAGAACAATTTTAAAGAGCTTTCTGATGGAACATGAGCAATCATCCACATCTGTGAAAAGTAATTACTTGAACAAAATTTAACAGATTTTGCACTTCTCGTTAGGTCGAGAAGTGCAAAATCTGACAGCTGCATTTGCACTTAGTTTGTTGCTATTAAAAAATAAACTCAGTGAAGTAGGATAACAAGCACCTCCAGTCTAAATGAACCAAGGAGCCAATTATTTGACACATTTCTAAACAACATGAACCATTGTCTCATTATTTTTGCCTGCAGCCCATGTGTGTCAGTAGTGATTTAATATAACATTACTTAAAGCCCCCTACGGATAACTTAGTACTTTTTTCTTTAATAAAACTAAATCAAATCGGTTAGATTAAATCAATTTAAACTTGATCAAACCTTATCACTGATGAAAGCTAATGTAAGCTTTGGTTTTGCATTTAATGATACTGTAACTGCCAAATTAGTTTGTACTTGACATACAGGGTGATTGGACTTGTAAGAAACATGTAAACCAGGACTATTACTGCTGTATTAAATCTAAACAGATAATAGCACCATCCTTCACTATAACACTGCACAACCCAAACTCACTTCACTACTGAATGCAACAAGATTTTCTGTATGGCTGTATACCATATGCTTTAATCATTTCATTCTAATATTAAACCATATCGTATATTTACTAAAATACATGGGAAGACATGCAGTTATTAGTGCAGTATAGTAAAGCACGTGGAACTGGTTTCACAAACAAATAGAGCAGAGCTGATTTGGCACCCAGATTCTCCTGCCTAAGGGAGATCAATAATGCCCTCGGACACCACAAGGGACAGGCTTGCGTCATGTGAGCATTGAGCAAGCTACCACCTATCTGGTGGCGATGACTGTAATGATGCTTGAGAGTTCAGAGGCTTCATTAACCCACAGTATTATTAGCCACTAACATGACGTGCCAACTGCCAACTGTCACCATGACTATTATCAGAAAAAGGTGAAAATCATACTTACTCTAGGTAAAACTGTGGGTAAGGATTCAGGAGCCACAGAAGCTGTCTGACTTGCAAGGGGGGGAAGGGACATTTGTATATAGACCTAAACTTTTTAAATTAAATTATTTAGATTAACTTTTTTAATTATTTTGAATATATTGTTGTATTAATAATAATAAAATGTACATAGATGTTTTAATGCAATTAAAAGTTATTGATTGATTACACTAACCCCCACACACTTACAAGAAGGGTTGCAAAACAATGAACCACATCTTGATTGGGGTGTCATGCGTCAAAAGGTTTACCTTTATTAATGACAGAGTGCAGTGGCGTTTATCACGGCCAGAACACATCACATTTTCCACCAACAACAGCTGTGTGTGTCCTGTCAATCTCATGCTCACTCAAGCTGTATTGCGGGGGTACCTGCCAACAACATGGATGCCTGCTGCTGCCAGTACAAAATAATTAAAACCTGTGTGAATTCTCCCTGTGGTATCAGTCACTGGAACACTTAAGACGAATTCGCTTTGGTGCCCTCTAACAGAGCAGTGCTCTTAACCACCCTTAAGCCCACGCTCCCCCGTCGAGACCTCGCTGTGCGCTGATCCAAAGCATTCTGAACTGACAGCAGGGCGACACACCCTGACTCTGACGACTCTGACCCTGTCATTTCCAGACTGGCGCCAGTGTCTGAGGGCCTGTAGCGGTGAAGCTGCATGCTACTCCATGCACCTGTGTGTTTACACAGCTCACACCATCACTGCCCTGCTCATGGTGACAAATATGTGTTGGCCACTGCTCTCACAGTGCTATATTGAAGGAGGGAAGAGTGGGTCTAGATCTAATGCAGACAGATGAGAAGGAATAAGGTGTGGTGGAGAGAGTGATTTAGCGTTCGAGAAGAGGGTTAAAGCAAGGCAGATGCTTTGAAGTAGCCCACAGCAAATAATGCCACCCATTGGCCATTGTATCTCCTCTGCTGTCTGGAAAACCCCCACCACTGTGGTCTTGGTTGACTTGAGGGAAATATCAGATCATAATAACAATACAAATCCGTAGTGTTGTTATAACAAATGTTTGTTAAAATGATGTGAAGTTTAAGAGCACCCAAACATTAACAAATAATGATATCTATGGTTTAAACGGCAGAGTTACGCAGACAGATAGGTAGACAGACACACTGAACAATCAAATTACATATCCACACATGTACATGTACATGAAGTTATTCAGGATGAATTTATGTATGTAATATTGCACTGAAAGACCTTAACCTCCCGGTGAAATGTAATATGGAGCGTTTGGTTTTCAGATAGTAGCCTGTATACAGTGAGGACATGGTAAAAGACAGGTGCTATTTTTCAATGAATGCAGTGTTTTCCATAAAGGCGCAGTATTACTTCATTCAACTCATCTTTAGTATTTTCCATCTCACTTTTTGGCAAATAAATGTCCTAGGTTTACTTTCAAGGTCTAATTGCAGTACAGTATGTAAGCTAGCAGCAGATCAATTTAACAACACAAACCATACCATCTAACAGTATAGCACTCAAACTGAAGTAAAGCTACATTTACCTTACCTACTTGAGCAAATAAGAGTCATGGCATGGTTTAATATAATCTATATAATAATATTTAAATTGATTTACATTTAGATTTGAATACTTCATTTCATAAGCATATAATTGATTAGCCAGGTGAAATAGTAAAATAGTCCCCAAAAGAATAACATAGTCTACAGTAGTAATAAATAGTTTAGTTACACAATGTACACTGAAAGAAAAAATCTGTTGAGTTTACGTAATTGGAATGTGTACATCGGTCCCACATGATCATAATGTGTACAAATTACATGATTTTCCTTAATTATTGCTTGTCAAACCAAACTATTTCATTCACATTCGAATATTTGAAGTAATCATGTTGATTCAAGATATTA
>JAODUK010034169.1:0-22060 GCA_027564635.1 Typhlichthys eigenmanni | reverse complement strand
GGGGTATAGTCCATGTGTAGGTGCCTCTTTTAATAAATGAAACAGTCATGGTCTGCAACTAATGAGTGACTAGCATTTAAGCATTTAAGGCGGTGTTTATAGTACAGTGTTCATTTTATAACAATACAGTGCCAGCTTTTCTTTTTCTTAAATATTCTATTTATACATTTAATTGTTTGATGCTGTTAAAAAGGTGTGACAAACCAATTTACTTTTGATTATCCAATAGCAATTCTATTGTATTTACACTGAAAATTGTCTTCTGTTTTCCAACCAATAGTTTTATATTCTGGGAGTAGCAGTACAACCATGACTATAACTATGAATTTGAATTAACTATTGAAAAAAAGCTATTCTTGTGATTTTTTTAACCCCATGTTTTTTATCTGTTAGCTAACTATGGTAACAAACTAATGTTTAACAACTAAATGCTAAATGTTCTTAAGACTTTACAAGCTCCCCTAAATGGACAACACTGCACCTCAACTTATTTTAATTCCCACCATATGCGGGAAGTGTAGGCCTTGTCAAGCTCTGCGACACCCAAACCCGAACTGTAGCCTCCACCTAACGCAACACCATTAAAACACCATTGAACCTCACACCACATCAGCTTCCTTATCTGTTAGACCAATCAGCTGGACATTACTTTCCCTCTGGAAATACCATTTCACTTTCCAACAAACGTCAAAATTCAAGAAATCACTTCAAACTTGCCTATTAAAAAAACATAATGAAATATTCAAATGAAAATATTCACATTCTATGCACATTCTCTTCCCTGGAAAGAAATAGCAAAACAGGAAAAGTCACATTATATTAAATAAAATGTAATGTGACTCACTTTTTTCTACCTATTAAAATAAAGATGCAAATGAAAGTGATGCATATATTAACAGAATGCCAATACACTTACATCACATTAATATGTCCTTATTTACATAAATCTATGTCTCCTTTAATAACCTATGGAATTTCCAGTAGTGTTGACATTTACCTATGGCCCTGCTGGGTTACTGCCCTTAATGGATTTATGCTACATACCTTTCTAGCAATTCAATAGGGTAAGGTCTTTGTTGTCAGGGGGTATGTCAACCAATTGAAAAGCTGTCAAATATTTGATGACAGGCCTTGTGGCTTTTCACATAAACAGAAATGCAGATATGATCTCATCATCAGTCTGGTCGATCTGTGTCAAGGATGCCATGTATACCAAACAACGTTGGAAATAAATGTATAGGTGAGGTATGTATATTTAACATAACACAGGCAATGATGATTCCAAGAATCCTTCCAAGCTAAAAACATAAACATTTCTACCTCTCTGAATCTACAAACTCTCAACAAATTAATTACTCATGAGCTGCACATCATGGTGACGAGTCTATGACAATTTGAGCCATTGTGCCAGGGAAAGCTGAGGTTCTTCAGTTTTCCGTGGTGGCGCTTAAGGTCCATATGAAACCTATCACTCCAAAAAATCCCCTCAAAGCCACATAACAACAGAGAAGGTCATTAAATCTTTACTTTATTTCTGAATGTGGCTTTCGCATTCCAGTAATGAGCTCCCATGCGTACACGCAAATCAGAGAAAGGGATGGTTGGACAAATTTGGGGGTTCAGAGGGAGAGAAAGAAGGAAGGATGGATGTGGAGGGAACAGTTCATATCTGTGGCTGCCTGTTGAGTGCAGGAAGGGGAAAGCACGTTTGCCTCACTGAAGACAATGCCATTGGAACAATACACAGGGTGGATCGGTTGGATCTGTGATGTCTAACCAGCATTCAGATATTCTCTGGCCCTTTCCAGAATCTGACTGCAAACCCTGGCTGCTATAGATTACAGTGCATGACTGGGACTCATTGCCCATCAATCTGCTAGAATAATATCCAGTCCATTAAGTTTATTGTGACCAAGACATGAGGCTACAGGCATAGAAACCTTTGTCACACAAGCATCTACCATGTGTGTGCCAGGAGAGATTCTGATTTAACTAGAATATTATGGAGCCGGCTATGTGCTGGTTTTGGAAAGCTTTTATAAAATACATGTTTCTATATTCATTATTTTTGAAAAGGTCCTCTTGGCAGAAAGAGCTGTTTGCGAGAGCGAGAAGACCTTGAAAATGAACTGTCACTGCTGAGAGAAAGGAAAATATTATATAATACCTACATAAATCAGAAAAAAATGCTACACTTGAACCAATGCCTCTAGATGAGGATTTCACCTGTGAAATAACAGATGTAATTTCCTAAGATAGATAGAATGTCAAAGATTCTCTCTCACACACATCAGCCTTTTATCAAATGTGTGCACAGATGTGCACACATACAATGTACTGTACAATTTGCGTGTGTTTATGTGTGTGTGACTCTGTGTGGGTGTATGCGTGACAGTAAACTAAGGCACTAGGAGAATTAGCTCCAGCTCTGTAGTGTTGGCTAGCCCATGGCCACTACTGTAGCTTGGTGATACCATAAGGAAACGGATTCCCTGTCAATCAAGTCATCACCCTCCACAGCTTTGCGGGTCACTTAAAACAAACCAGAGAAAACAGATTCTCCATTTCTCTGTGGGGATTCAGTGACAACAGCAGGCATTTTAGACCGGGGAATTGTCTTTCGATGACCTCAGCCAGGAAGTCATGAAACCAAATAGGACAGTTCTACCATTGTTGTTCAATCTTTTGTACTACTTGTATGCACTTTATTTCACGTGCTCCTCTCCAAATCTGGTTTCGGGTGCCTTTCTAAGACGTACAGTATATGTTCTGACAAAACATCTAACTCAGCACAGGCATCGCAAGCCTTCAGTATCTTTGTGGTACAAACAAAAACAAAACAACCTGTAGCAACAGGCATGACTTGAATTGTTTATTAAGGTGTCAGTTACCCAACTGTGTCTGTGCCATTGTGGCGGCAGCCTAATCACAATTTGACGTTTATGCTGGGTGTTACAGCACAGTAATATAAGCTCAACACACACCCCCTGCCCAGCCTCATCAAAACAGCAGGTCTGCTGTGCTCATTTGCACATAAACACTTCCACTACCGGTTTAAAGGAACACTGCGGAAGGGGAGTGACGTAAAATTATGCAGCAGATGAAAATTAATAGTCGAGAAGCTATTTAGAGGAGAGAAAGGAAATAGTTCTGCCAAGGAGAGGTTATTGTAGGTTACATACTGTATTACACATTGCTCAACACATAAGCTAATAACAGTAATACACAGTAATATTCATGTACTTCAAGGAGCCTACTACTTGAGATTTTAAGTGAAATTTCTACAAAACTCTGTTTTATTCTTCAAAGGTCTGTATGTGGATGCATTTTTCTATTGTGTTTGTGTGTAAGATTTGTATTTGTATGTTATATATCACTTTGTTGGCCATGTACAGTATATGTTTGTTTTCCATGCAAATAAAGCTCTTTGAATATAATTACATTGAAATGAAGTTGGTAGAAGTGTAGGAAAGCAGATTAGTGGGACGAGCCATGTACCGGTGCAAAAAGCTGAACCGGTCTACCTTTAACAATTATCAGTGACAAAACTGCTTCCATGTGTCTTTTGAAACACTGCTAGGTGGTTATGAAAAAAAGTTAGAATGGGTTTCTCAAATTACACACGGGAATTCCACACTTGCAATCCAGTGGATTTCCTCTCATCTCTCCTTTAAATGTATTTAATAAAAAATGTATCTCTGCCTTCTTCAATCCAAACTGTCCACTCTGCTCAGGGTGGTGGAGCTGAGATGCTCACCCATCCAAAACCCTCTCCTGACAGCACATTGAGCGGGTCACGCTCAGCTGGGACCATGTCCAGAAGCCTGCAATGCATCTGGAGCTGATCAGGACCAGCTTTGGCCAAGTCCATTCCTTCTTTAGGGTCTTAACGACACCCTAAATTATAGCCTGTGTCAGCTGGGTCACTGCAAACCAGCTGCTATCACAATAGTAGCTGGTGGAGATTTGATGGGTCTTGTATAAGCCATTTTCTCTCACTCAAGAATGATGTGTAGGCATTATGACATCTACATAAATATAGAATAAAAGCACAATAGAAGCACAGATCAATACACAGCTACAACATTGGCCTACTGTATATAGCCTAACTTGCACTTCACATGAGGCCATGACACAAGGTCATTTTGAAGTGTATAAATTGTGATTTAAACGAATGTCATTTTGATAAATTGCTCCCCGGTGACATCAAGGCTCTTTATCTATATAGCAACCTATGTGCATCCATCACCAGTGACTATCTATATTGACATGAGAAGTCAGCAGTTATTCACAATTAAGGTTTTTTTTCTAGGGCTAACATGGCAGCTTGGGCTGACCCAAAATTGAGAGGTCTTATTGAGAGGTCTTACAAAGATATTCCTAATATGAATAAAATCAGTAGACATTTCAAATCAGAATATCCTACACAGAACACTGGCAAAGTGTCCACCAAACATATTGTGACAGTGGCTCAATAGCAAGTGTATGATTATGAGGGGTTGTTTCATTTCGGTACCTGTACCACTCAAGTCCTTTGCTGTAAAAACGGTCAAAAAAGTGCGGTTCTGCTCCGACCGCTCTCACGTCCGGGTGAATCCGGAGGAACTCCAGGAGAGCGCGCGTACCGCCTTTCTTCACGCCGATTATGATTGCTTGAGGAAACTTTTTGGTACCGAATGTATTCGACACCGGGATGCTGTTAATCTGGCCATCCTCCTTTACATCATCTAAAATCAGTTCAGAGAGCTGTCGCTGTCCAGGCGCGTCGGCTCGCTTGTCATCTGTGTCCGGTGAGTTCGTACCGTTCCAGAGAGACTGAAGGTCTGGAAGGTGAGCGCTGAGACGCGGCGATGGTCGCAGGTTGCCATAGTCCTCGTCAAATTGTTTTTGCTTGTATAAAGTTCTCGGAACCGTATCAGAAATCCCAGTGAGACAGTAGAACAAGTATGTGAAGATTAGGAACATGGTAAAGAACACTGACACTTTGGACAGCGCCTTTCCAAAGTTGAACCTGACTCTGCATCCACTACATCCCATGAGTCGATCTCCCGGTCGTTGCCAAAGAACCAAAACGTTGACAGCATGCTTCTCTTGTCTTGAATTGAAAAATAAACGTTCCAGTCAACTCTGAAAAGTAAAACCTGTTGCGTAGCCCAAAGGTAAACACCATTTATAATATTTAATTATGCTTAAATTGATCAACTTGCTTCATAATCTCTCTATTTGCATTCTAAGAAATATGTAGTTTTTTAGTCAAGAAATAATTTGTCAATCACCATGACACGTCAATTAAGACTCCACAGCCTCTCTCTGCGTGCTAGTGGGGTCTTGCCTTGTCTCTCATTCAAGCCTTCTGGTCTGATTTTTTAACGCCGTTTTCACAAGTCTCCACCCTTTCCTCTATGCTATAGGAATAAACACGCCTCATGACTTTATGAAAGCACACGGTTTAAATGTGCATCAAAATAGATAAAATATGGCTTATTTTTGAACTCATGTCATTAGATATTCAGAATGCATAGGCAATATAGCCTATAGCTATAATACCACTTGAAGCTTATTGACCCATTTTTGCCCCTTTGTTGCTAAAATGTATTTACATTAGAAACACCTTGAGAAAACTGAGCACATTGGTGTACATTGCCTGACTTCCCAAACGTAAGCTGACCCAACAAAAGCCAAATCATCCCTGCCCCTTTGAACCCCAAAGACAGATGACTCAGGCTGGCTCAGTGAATGATAAACCCCCCCCCGGAGGATGTCAATCCAAGCTTCTTGTACTCAGCCTGCACCTTGAGATTCAATACTGTACCAACACAGCATTTGACATGTCTTCTGACAGAAGCCTCTAAACAATGGGTCAGAAGAGGACTACCCCCTCCTTCAGCATGATTTGTATGACACCATATAGCCCTAGAGGAAGGATTGGCATTTGGGATGGCCCCTGCCCCTCCCTGCCACTAAATCCCTTACGTGTATAAAGTTTCTCTTAGCAGAGAGCTGGTGATCGTCCGAGGTTCTTTTGAACATGAGTAATACCTGTCTGCTACTGAATGGATGGGGTGTCGTGTGTATGCATGTGCATGTGGGAACTGCCTGAGAAGCTTGCATACGCAGGTTTACAGTACATAGGAAATGCTGTGAGACAGCGAACGGAGGTGTATGTGATGATATAGACAGGGTTTTGTCATATAGAACTCTAATTACCTTACCTGCCTCAATATATGTAATGTAGTTGGTTGTAAACAGTGAGTCAAGACCTGTTCAGAGTTTAAAGGGAAACTTCTCAATTGCATATAGCTTTCAAGAAAGCTAAATGACCACCTCAGTTTTGCTTTTAGTTTGAATTGAAACACAACTGTGCACAAATGTGTGTACATGTATATGGGAGGGGGATGGGATGGATGCGTGTTCTCCAGGAGGAGGAGTAAAGAGAAGGGCCATGAAGTAAAGGGAGGTTATTCAGCACTAGCGTGGGAAGTGGCATGTGCTCTCAGAGTTTCAAACCAAAACAAGAAGCCGGTTTCAACCACACAGGGCAACTCCACAAATTGAGCTGAAAGGTCCCCAGAATATAGTTAAAACAAAGGCCTCTGTGAACGCTGACATGTCTCAGGCAAATATAGAATAATGATATGTTTTGTCAAATCCATGCAAAGTCGCCTGGCACTGTGGAATTCACAGCTTGCGAGCTCCAGTAAAGGCAAGACACCGAGTCAAAATGAGGTCAGAAAACCCGCCACGCTTTCATCAGATGTTTTATTTGCTTTTCTACAGCGCTAATTGCTCCACTTGGAAGCATGATGACAGTTTTGGACCCAGAAATATAAACACTTAGATTTAAAGAAACAAACAAGCCTCGTTGATTGTTGAGAAATAAGTAACATACAGTATAGGCATTTTGGAGAGAGTATGCCGATACTCAAGGACACACATACACACACACACACACACCTGATTGACTGGGCATGTGTGGGTTTTTCTGTCTTCCTGCATATTTCTATTAGTGTGTGTCTCTGGGTTTACATGTTACACACACTTGTGAGTATACAGTTTTGTACACATATGTGCTTATACTAAGCATATGTGTGTTGGAATGTATATCATGCACGTGTAGCATGCATGTCAGTGTATAATGCCTGTTTACGTAGCATCGTTAGCAGTAGATTTCCTTTGCCAGAGGCCTGCAGATGGCGTGTCCATGTGTCAGCCATTACAGCAAATTACAAATCCTCCCCACCGAAAGGAGAATGGTCCGCTTTCATTTTGTCATTTCCAGTATGAGGAGGATCTTCTTGGCTATTTGCTGTGGCCACAAGATGCTCTGCCCAATCCTGTAAAACCATTATGACAGATCTATGAAACCACCAGCCAACAGAGGTTCATTTAGCAGGCCAGTCCCACACGCGGTTCCTTACAAACAGATTCTGGTGCCTATATGTTGACTCAAATATCATTGAGGCATTTATCAATAATGAAATTCTCAAAGGACATCAATGATTTATCATCTGGTCTGGAGTCAAGCACTCAATCCTTTTGGGGTTTTAGATAGAGACATACCGCCCTTTGTTAAAATACAGTGTCTGAACTTCTTTTGATCAGACAAAAGTTACAAATTTCATTGTCAAAATGTGACCTTCTATATCCAGGGGCCACACACACACACACACACACACACACACACACACACACACACACACACACACACACACACACACACACACACACACCAGTGTGCCAAAGTATACTCATATACTCAGGATGGCCGTCGGGCTAAGCCCATCGTCACAGATAGGTGCATAGGTACAACAAAGCCAAATCGAGACCCTGCCCCTCACCTGCCCCTCACCTGCCTCACACCCCTTTTCATGTGCTCCAGATGTTCATTTGAGCACCGTGTGAGAATGCACACCTCCGACAGAGAGAGAGAGAGTGAGAACAAAGGGGACATCACGGATAGGTTAATACAGGTGCTTCATGTATATAGTGGACCAATCATGGAGGACTTCCATTGGCTCTGCCTCACCCAGCAGCTTGGAGGAACATCATCACATCGGTTCACAGTTACATAAAGCATAAAACACTTTTTTATAGCAACTTCGAGCAGAAAAATACAGTAGCCTGTACAGTATATAGGCCTACAACCGTATGTATGACTATTTTGTTAAGCTATAATGCATTAATTAAGTAAAATGTACACAAAGTTTAGTAATGATCACATTCACAACCCCCGAAAATCACACAGCGATCCCATCCTGCATATCCCCCGCTGACCCACACTCTGGGCTGGATTCTGGGCCGGGCACACGGGGCCTGGGCCCAGGGGCCGCTGACCATTATGGGCCTCAGGCTAAAAGGCACCCATCCTTCTCTCACCTCTTTCATTACAGTAACTTTATGCACACTCAATGGGTTTTGTTTATCGCACCATTCTTTGAGAAATGGATTTTCATTGGCTGTTAGCATTGTCAAAGTCACAAAGTCTGTATGTATAATTCCGGTGCGACGCTAGTGCAATAGCTTACTTTATTTACTAAATTCATTTGTTACATTTATTTTAAGCACTAACAGTAGCCTACTTACCTAAAATAACAATACCTGAAAACAGCTGTGTTGATAAGTTTCTCAACAAATTCCTCTGTATAAGTTTAACATCTGACTTTGTAATTGAGTTACATAGTTGGTTGTTGTGCATGTCAATCAAAATACCTCTCCCGTCAAATAGGCGGATCTTGAAGCAGTTAGCCAGCACTGTGTCCCAGACTTTATGACTTCACGATTGCCCATGCTTACCTCTGCCTCTGTTGGGTTGCCAGGTTACACGACACAGAAACTGAGAAACACCAATTTGATTTTACCAGTCCGGCGCACAGCAGGAGACAGGGTTAAAAATAGGGAAACTCCTGCAAATATTGGCAGGTATGCTTTTAGGCAGTGTCCTTTTTTTATATACCACAAAATAGGTGTGTTATGGGGGGTGGGGGGGCCTCCAAATATGCTTGTGCCCAGGGGCCTCATAGGACTTTAATCCATCCTTGCCCACACTTTGCTATTTACACTAACACTAACAGAAGTAATATAGGTAGCTAAACTTAGATTCACTTCAGTAGGTATTGGAAGCCAAGAGGTACAATGACATAACCGATAAGCAGATGTGTGCAGATATGAGATCGGCTTTTTTAGTTTTTTTTCATACGAACAATGCGGAGCTCGTCGATTGCTAGAACCCAGCTGCATGAAAACAATTTGAATGTTTCTTTCAACCTGAAAATAAAGAGCAAAATGCCTTTGATGAGGGCAAGTTTGTACAGGAGACTCATTAGTTCTCAACTCTTATTTATGGTCTTTCTGCACTTCATTGTGCTGCATCTACTGAATTGGGAGTGGGGAGTTTAAATTGTATAGCAGGAATTATGGCGCTGAATGAGAATTGTGTCATTATGCAAGCCACATAGTGTTGCTGTCAGCTAAAGTGATAGCCTAGTGAGTGTGTTTTGAAGGGTGGGGTAGTACGGGGGGAAATTGGGTTATATGACTGCGTTGCACATCTTTTGGTATTTGTGAGTGTGTGTGTGTGTGTGTGTGTGTGTTAGTGGGAGAGAAAGAGAGAGAGAGAGAGAGGGAGAGATTCAAAAACAGAACTGAACTGTGATTACTTCAGTATACGATTTCATGCCTTACAGCCAACTCTGAGGGATTAACAGGCTTGTACAAATCTAACTGTATTGTGAAGGTGAATTGTGTGTGCATGAGTGCATGTGTCATTGCGTTTTTTAAAGTATATGCATATGTACATATATATACAATGCATGTAAGGGAAAATGGATGCAAACATGTTTACGTTTAAGTTATTTTTTAAAATATTTACAGTATTTTAAGTGCATTGTCACCAGCAGTAATTAAAACACACTATATAACACATATTGGACTAAGGCTATAATAAAATTATTAAAAACAATTCAAATATACAGTATATGCCCACTTTAAAAGACCTGCTATGATTTAAAAAGTATAATAAAGGCAATAAACAAGATGTGATTATTAAATAAATATGTAAAAAATAAACAAATAAAATACATTATAATACAATACAAAAATAAAATTAATTCCAAGGTTGTTGTTGTTTTTCTTACCCCTATATGGTGTTATGTGCGTATTTATGTGCCTGGGCAAGCCAATTGTTCATACTTGCGTGCATTTGCACATGCGGTAGGCTATATACTAGACCACTGCTAAAATGCATGTGGGCTGGTCTCTGTGGCTTTCTTCAATTATTTTTTTCCTTGCACTCGTAAAGCTCGTTTGCCATGACGTCCTCTTCAAGCCACAGACATGTTTAATGTGTCACTGTCACTGTGTGTTTCCGTGCAGCGTGTGAATAAACAGCTCCCTTTCCCGCCCTAACAGGGACGGTTGTTTCCAACCATTCCAACACTGGGCTACTGTTACTGCGTCAGAAGCACCACCCAAATAGATTCTCTCTGGAACGCTCTCACTCACTTTGCCTATCCACAGTATGTAAAGGTAAATTCCAAGATTGCATTACTATATGCCAGTTATTGTGCAACAGTGAACATTTCAATTCATCCATTGGTTAGCCATCCATTTGAGAAAGAAGCCTAACAGGACTTCCCAGCTAAGTAACAATAAATATAAACAAAACCAATCAAAAAGTCCAGCCCGCTATGTAATTGCTAACATAAAAACTAAGTAATGTAAGTCCTGACAGTTCACAATACCACAGAATTATCCATAAACAGTAAAAGGAATGTCAAACGTTTGTGTGTGTGTGTGTGTGTGTGAGAAACAACATCCTAAAGATATACCGAAAACATGTCATTTATATTCCTTTCCTTTTGGGTCAGGTCTACTAAAATAGCATCACCTGGTTCACGACACTGCTGAAGTCCAAAGGATCTGTGCTAAGAAGTTTCATGCGAGAGGCGTGTGCAATGAGACTTCTGCCCTATGGGCCAGTCTGGATTTCATAGGAATGTGAATTCATGCATTGCTCAGACAAGCAGACCATTAGCTACGGTGTCGATGGTCGTTACAAGCCAAAGGGGACAGGGCTGTACCAAATATGTGCAGTTTGTGCACAAAATTAGATTCTCCCCCTAATATTTAGTTTTGAGGCCCTGCTTCAAGTTATGGAGGGTTGTCCCATTGGACTGGAGCCGGGTTAAAATGCAGAAACATTGTGATCAGTTAGTTGAAGGGTTCCGCCTTAGATCTACAGATTTGTGCTTTTGAGTGAGGTCGGGTTTGAATTTCCTTTATTTCCTGAGTTCGCCGCGTCCAATCTCCTACACACAAACCTGATGGAATGAATGAGGGTCATCTGCAACCCTCAGTCAAGTGGAAATGTACTCTTAAGACTTTGACCTCATCTTTCCAAGCCCTTTCGTAACATACCCCCATCTCTCCTCCCTGTGGCGCTCATCTGGTCTCAGTTTGGGTTTAGAGGTCTGGCTTTTAGGGACATAAAAGAGCTCGGGGACACCAGAGCCTCGCACAAATAGTTTCATCACAAATCCAGATAATGTAATTCCTGTAATGTTTACTATGGACTGACAATAACAGAGAACCTGAAATACCCTTGAATACATATAAATGTATAAACGTTTCTGCTATGTATATACTGTAGAAGGGCACACAATATGTATGGCCACCCAGAGTTTTGATGTAGAACATTGCCCACATGTTGCCAGGAGATTGAATACCAGTCGAACATTGACAGTAAAATGAATGACATGGAGGACTATGGGTATTGCACACTCTGGAACAACAGTAATAGAATATAGTACGGATGTGTCAGAATATAACCACATAAATCCCGAATGTTGACAGTAAATGGATATTAATCACTTATTCAAGGATTATATTGTATTATAATACTTTAAGCCACTAAATGAATGGTTTGGTTATTTTATTATTGGCGATTGCTGTCAAATTCTCCAAATATCTCTGTGTGTTTGTTGTGCAAGATGAGCTGAAGGGCATAAACCTTCAGAAGTGTGTGGAATTCCCCTCACTAAAGCAACATTAATCCAGACGTGATCACACATTCACCTGCTTGCAATTCTGCGCCTCTACCTTCTCTCCATTAATTACATTATTAGACAGTAGGCATGACTCATAAACAAGACATATTCACTCAAATTTAAAGTGTTATTCAGAACATCTTAATTCATACAATGCATGAGTTTCTGTTGTATTATTCAATTATTATGTTAATTGTTGTTGCCTACTTTGCACACATTGGATCCAACTGTCCTGAAATGGTTGTATTCCTCCCTTGGTCCCTTCCCGGTTTCCCCCAAACAGTTTTTTCTTGCCCAATGGAAGGACTATGTGAAGGGGGTGTCATTTGTTTCCATGACAAATGTGGGCCTGTGCAGCCCCTTAAGACTGCAATGTGATTAAGGGCTATTTAAATAAATAAGACTTGAATGTATACCAAACAAAGTAGACATTCCTTACCTCTATAAATCTACATGCTGACACTTTAAAAGCTAAGAACTTTAAAAGCAAATTATTTCATTTCAAACATAAACGTGGAAATCTATTTAGCTACAGAAGCTACCTTTTCGATAACACTTCAAAAACATATTAAGACACACACCATTGTAAATATGAAATCTATACCTTAATGTTCAACCTCCCACATTCTCCAACATTGATGTTCAATAATTAAGACTTCCCTGTAGTTCTTTTACCACATTATCAAATGAGAAAGCCCACAATCCAAGAACGTCGTGTCAGATAGCTCCATATACATCTGAAAATGCTGTGAGATTGATGGAGATCACAGCTCGCTGATGGGCTTATAATCACTGGAGAAGAAAGGACTCTGTAGCGGAAGTACCCCTGAGCCTTCTCTCCACAGAAGTTAGCAATCAGCCTTACCAAAGGGGCAATTTTCACTATTAAGACCACCCATAGGTTCTAGGGGGCTGCAAATGGTCTACTAACCATACTACACCCACGCATCCTCACTCAAGCACACACATGTAAAGGGTATGATTTGAATCTCCTGATGCATGCTGGGAAAGATAACCCTAAAGATGAGAGGATGAGCAGCCACAAATTGAAGGGGAGTGGGGGTTAGCTGGGTGGAGGGGGGGTGGCCTCTGTGGCACCATACCTAGAGTGTAGTACTGAAGTAAATACTCTATTTTCCCTTGTGTGGTCATTTCTTAAGATGGTCAGTCAATGGCATTTGGCATTTCTGGATACACGCTCACATGTTTCCAACAGTCCATCACTGCTGTGGCTACCTTTTGAATTGATTTGGTTGAAACCCTAAACCTTGTTGGTATTGTCCTAATACTGTATCCAATGCATTTTGATAAATGTTTTTCTGTGGAACATGTTTAAATTGTGGTCCTATTGAATCATTAAGGACATGCTGAATTCTTGGATCTATGGCCAGCACTGAAAACAATAGGATAAAGCATGTTTAACAGATGCACTGATGAAAATCACATGCCCACCTCAGCCCTTTCAGAAACCGCAGATGTCTTACCACCACGGAGATAACGGTAAACAATCACCCAGTCTTATTGTCCTGTTTTAAACCCTGTCTCTTAACCTCACCATACGCATGCACCATCCTTTTATATAAAGCACCTTTCTTTCTGTGAGCTGAGAGGAGCACCACACGCATCTCTCCCTTTGAAGCCCACAGACGGACCCACAGTGTTGTCTCTTGGTCTTATCTGTGAAACTGATGAGAACGCCGATAGCAAGTGATGTTTGCAAATACATTCATGTTCAAAACCTCCTCCGTCATTCAAGCTGGTGAACCTGAGAGAGACAGGGGGTTAAGGAAATGTGATCTTGTGATAAAGCAATACACAAAAGGGGTAAATGCACTGTGGATATAATGGTTTCTTAAAAAAAAGTTCTATTGTTTCTTGCCAGCTCCCTCCCGCATTCTAGGAATTTATCAACGAGTCAAAGAGCGTGTTTACATGTATGACTTATACAAAACAAACGTGCTCAAACTGTTTCATTTTAGTTTTTTTAAAGAAATGTACAGTTCCTTATTGTTTATCCATCTGAAAACGGTATTGAGGCTTAGGTTTTTACATGTTTAGACATGTAAAAACATGTCTAAACAACATATGGTATACATATGGTATACTTTCGGTTAAGCACTAAACTACACTGACTACAATATATAAACACATGTATATGTAGATAATAACGCATCTAAATATAACCTACATTGCTTTCTCAAACACAAGATTCATCAGAAATAGAACAATAGAACTACCCCAGACCCAGAGAGCCAGGAGTTTCCGGAACCTTCCTTTGATCCCAATAAGAACTCACATTCCGGTGCCGTGTTTAAAAACCCGGTTTACCCTTTCATTCATCATACAGTTAGACACAGATGTTTTGCCAGGCTCAAGAAAGCACATGTATCCCACTCAGAAACACATGGAGCTCAGTCCCACAGTGTAGGCTGAAGTCTATACGCGCCATATATACTGTACATTGATAACTCAAATATGCGATGAAAGGCTTTCCCCCCGCCTGTCTATATCTGTTGCTGACACGTATGCATGTCTGCATGCACAGTCCATACATCTGTAGTTTGTAAAGCAACTGAATGCTACAGTAGATGTTTCCGCGGATGCTACTACGTGAATCGCCACACATGTCATTGCTTCTGGGCACGGAGAGCCCCTTTTTCCATGTGGCCCAAAACAGAAGCAGGTGTGGGGCGCAGAAACATCCAACCGCCAAGTGGCTTCTATCAGTCACAATTGAAGCAAGATGCCTTTGCCAATGAGTCACTGGCCCAGGCTCAGCCAGGCTACGCCAGCGGCGAGGCATGGTTTAATGTAAAGCAATTACGGTCCACCCTTTATTCTGAGCCACAGAAGAAGCCCTGAAGGTTAGAGGAAGACAACAACGGTTAGTGAACCAAGTCTAGACCAGAGGCATACCACTTCCCCTTCCTGTTTGCTTCCTCTTGACCACACTGCTGCTGTCTGCTCATGCCCTGCCCATGCCAGGCTGAAACAGCGTTTCAATTAGTCCTCTGTTTTGGCCATCTCTTGACCCCTTTTATCATACGTCATTCGTTTCATCTTGGTCTGTGGTTCTGTGAGGGAGAACCCACGACTACACCAGGCTGTTGTGTATTGCACTGTACAAAATAGATCTCAGAAGCAGCATGAAGACATCATGTTAACATCAATTAGGACTAACTACAAGGGATCTATTTGGCAGCCTTTGATATTTAGCTTTAGATTGAATACATTTTGGTTGCAGCATATGGAATACCGAGCCAATCAATATTTAATAAGACATTACAAGAAACAGCTTTAAGGTGTTTTTTATTATTGGCTATTATAATGTGAGCTAAACCCATCTTATATTTTCAATGATAAGATGAAGGAAGAAATGAAACACGTTATGTAAAAAAATCAGCGTAATATTTTTTTGCATTCCTTGTCCTAATCCTCTAGCTCATGGTGAACCTTTCAACCTTCCCTCTGATGTTTCAGCCTTTGAAATGAGTAGCTCCACACCTGCTCCACCCAGAGACTGAGATGCTAGAGCACTTGAAGGTGCCCCTATATCCCGGCTTTGTTTAGAATTCCAGTAGGCCTATATTGCTAGCGCTGGAAGAGGTGTTTAGTTTAGACCGGTTGGACGAATCTAAAGCATAGTGGTATATGGTTGTTATGTGCCACACTGACAACAAGTTATTCACTACTGTAGGTACTTAGGTACCTAGGTATATATGGCCTACTGTTGTCAGCACTAAACCGGAGAGTTAATTAATAAGTCCTTGTACTTCTCACTATAATCAATAAAGGAAATTAAGTGAGAAGATCAAATATCAAATTTAAGTATTCTGTTTATTAAATTGGACAAAGTAAGCAGTGTCTCGCTTTGGGTGTGGTAGGTGTGACAAAACTGGCGTGACAACAAAGGTGTAGAATGAAAATCGGTTTAATAATAACTAATATAAACATAGACAGCTTTAGGGAACACAAATTAGCCTTAGCTTGTAACAAACAATAACCAGCAATGGGGCAAACAAATGGACAGCATATAAAGACAGGGGAGTGATTAATGGACAAGGGACAGGTGCGGGAGGCCCTGATTGCCACCTGTCGCAGATCGGCTATCAGTACTCCGGGGACGGCGCGCAAGTGCGCGCCAGACCGGAGGGCGCAGCCCCGCCGCGGGACGCCGGCGTGACAGTAGGGCTGGGCGACAAAAATGGACCAAAAATCATATCCCAATATATTTAGGTTGAATACCGATACACAACATATATCGGTGCTTTCTATAAAGTGGGCTAAATGTTCGGTTGAGAAGAAAAAATGGGAAACCCGACGGAAATTAGATTTTTTTTGTGCCACTTTTATTGTAGTTGTACATGGTTAAATCCATAGCAGACAGGTTGTGAATATTGTAGCTATATTTGCTGGCTGTATCTGTTTATCAGAAATGGAAATTGAGCATGTGACTCAGGATCTGCTCTCTCATTGCATATTCTGGTGCTTCAAATGCTCACTCCATGTCAACTTGTGCGAGCAGAGACAAGGGGCATTTACGCAAATTTTTTAAGTCCAATTTTATATCTCTTTTGAAAATATACTGATATAAATTAAATATCGGTATATCGCCCAGCCCTAGGGGGTGGGGTCAAAAATATATAAATAAAAATTCAGTTAACAGTTAATTAATGTATTCTAATGATAAAAGATACCATTGTCTGATTTATATAGGCTACAGTACATGATTATGAAACATGGTACAAATATTACTTTATATTCCGTTTTCATATCCTTTTTAAATAATCAACTGCTGGCTAAACCTCTGCTGGCTAAACAACAATGTAAAATGAAAAATAAACTATTGAACATGCATTTTATGGATGTATACAAATGACTCTGGGCTGATTTAGAAATGTTTTTTTTTTTTTGGTTACCGCTACTAAACTCAAACTCTAAAGATGTTATCCTATTATTTGAAAATAATGAATTGGATTAGAACAACAATTATTTTTTTAATCTTCTAATCATTTATGAAAAGTATTTCATTCATAAATGTGCCAAAAATGTTCCAAATGTATTTTTTGTATATTTTTCAATTTGAGCAATATTTGAAATGTTTAAGCACAAAGCTAAAAAAACGTTACATGTATATGAAGCCTTATTTGTCTGTGTAGATGTTTACCCCTTTGTTCGAAAGGTGTATGTTGGATGTTTTTTTCTGCCTAATCAGCCTACATATCTATGTACAGGTACACATCGCATGTAACAGGCACACAACTAACTTTTGCTGAACATTTAACATAATATTTGGTTCAGAATTGAGGGGCGCGGGAATTTGTAACTTGATTGAAAAAACAGCATTTGAGATTCGTAGCGGCAGATTCAAGCAGCGGTAGTGGTTGACTTGTGTTTGTGCTAGAAATGTTTCCAAGATAAAAACATATTATGACTAAACATTTTTGATGGAATATGTTATGTTATGTTATGTTATGAATGTGTGTATGTTATATGTAGCAAAATTGTGACCATATGAGTTTCTGAATTTCTGTAGTTTCTTGTAGATTCAGATCTGCACCTGGAATAGAGAACTTGAGAAGGTTTTGTGTTGTTCTTGTATGCGTTTTCAAATACTAAAGCATTTATCTTCGTGAATTCAAATTTACTGATAGTGTGACTACTTTCTACAACTACAAATTCACTCACATATGCTCAGATGTTTTGCACAAATAATAGGCTACCTTCATAGACAGCACCATCATCTGATTAAATAATGCTATTACACATAAGATAAATTAGTCTTTGCTACTGAGGGCGCATGGGTGATTTGTGTGATCCTTATAATTTCCACAAGACCCAAATTCATTTCAACGAGCTGCTAATTAGGGTGTGTGAAGACATAAAACGGTCATTTATTTGCGTATATGGGCATCCCTTCTATTAAATAATACTCCTGCTGAAGGACAGAAAGAGTGTTTTATTCTATTTCTGTCACAGTTCATTTTCTATATTTTGAAACACATTATATACTATGAATGCAGATGGGTGCGAGTCTGACTGCAGTACTTTCATAGAGGAGTATAAGCATGTCATGTCACCCAGCACTAGCAAGATATAAAACAGCATGGATGACGCTGTCAGATTTTCAAACCAAAGCAATTTAATGCAGCAGATCAATTGAGGCGTTTACCTTTATGTGTAAGATTTGGATGTTTTGGAACAAACATGTCTGTAGTAAGCAGCAAGCAAATGTACTTTTACAGGGTGGTAAGGCACTGTTCTTGTCTCTGAACTGGAAAAAGGCTAACAGTGATATGCTGAAACACTGGAAAACAGATGTTCCACAATCTAAACAGATTATCACAAAACAATGTGCAAGATTCTAAAACTTTACCTTGATGTCTACCACTGTAGGGAATCGTGTCAAAAATGGGGGTAGATATAGCTGATTATCAAAGTTGATATTTTGACACTCACCAGGTAGAAAAAGAATGTTATATTATTCCCCAATAAGTAAAAAACAATATGTCATGCATGTGAAATAATGAAAGCAATACAGTTCTTTAAAATCTTATTTACAGAGAGGCAACATGCTGAGGTCAAATGACAGTTTTTAAACATTTTGTAATGCATAGCATTTCTGACACATGGTGGCAGCACATTACAACTAAAAACAGTTTTTTTTGGTAGGTCCAAGTCAGAAAACATTAGAAAATGTAATCCTCATGAGTTATGAGAAAATACATGGGCATATAAATGTATATTGCTTTCCACTCACCACCTGCCATATCATACATTATGGAAAGATTGACAAAATTTATGATTTATTTAAGATTAAAATAAATAAATAATTGTAATGCATTTACTCTGCATCATAATCATAATGACTTCTTCAGGTAAATCTAATGTATGCATAATATACACAATTGTGTCCTACCGTTTCAATACAAAAATAATGTGACAAAATATTATCTATTTGTACAATTATGTTGCCCATCATTGTAATTTGCATAGTAATGATAGTTAGGCCCTGTGGCCATACTGTCCAGTGGAGCCACTGTCCATCAGAGTCCTGGGCATCCTAAGGAGGTCTTTGTCCCAGAACCCTTCATTTACTGTCCACACCTTCAGCACCACAGTTTGCATCGATACATTCCACAGCTCACCTTACTGTCCATCGACCTTATCTGTGGGGAGGAGACAGCAAATAGAAGATTATCTCAAATAAATTATATATTCAAATATTCAGGTAAAAACTAGGTTTGATAAAACAGAAGGGTATTTGCAATGACAAGTGGTGTCAATGCATCATACCCATTTTCAACAATTAGGAGTTAATGCTGTATTGTGATTACTGAACCTTTAGGGATGAACTTAAGTGAGCTACTGAATATTCAGAAGCGAGAAAGTCCTTTGGCTGGACCGTCATTCACAAATTCATGGCCCAGTCCATTTCCACACTTGCCACAGTGCACCTGTAACACATTGTAGCCTCAATAGCACTTGGGACAACTCTTTAAAATGTACAGTATTCACCTATCAAGTATCAAAATCAATCAATTCATGTTAATAAGACTGGGGGGGAAAAAAGTGTCACAAAACAGTTATTGAAAGTTGTTCCTTTCAAGGACCAAAGGACAATTGAAAGAGAAACTACATTAACTTCTCAGTTGTATGCATGAAGTTGATCATGAATGAAGTTACATTAGAAAAATCAAATAATACCACTTTAACACCTCACACTACTACTCCTACTCATGTTATTAAAAGAGAAAAGACGACTCAAGGCAAGCTACCAAGCTTGTAGGTCAAATGTTAGTGAATTGTCGAGTTTAAGATTAATTTTATTTAAAGGAGTCACTTCATGCTCCTTTTCACATGTTGACACAGTTCCTTGATTTCTCAATGCAATGTAGTTGACAAACTTAGGTGAAAATACCACATAGTTTATGTGGAATAGCACATCATACAACAGCTCTTTAGATAACGGTCTGATTTCAGTGACTGTTGCTTTAAATTTAACAAGTCACTGCCCACCCTGCCCCGACTTACACGTAGCTGTGTTGACGTGATGCTATGACTGCTTTACTGCTTGTACCGGTGCAGGCTACTCAAACGCGGTTTGAACATAGTTTTATGGGTGTATGGGTGTGATTTCAGCAGTGTTTTCAAGGTGTTAATATTGCTCATGAATTCCGCCTCTCTCTCCAGACTACAGTAAAGGATACAGGTGGCAGAATGGAGTTCATTGTTGTTCGTGTCAACATAAACACCGCAGCAGCTTAGTCACACTGTACAGCCCTGTGTAAGAAGGGTGTTATGTTTTGATAACCAGCTACTATCTACTAAGCACATTATTTATATCATAGCACAACATCGCAGCCATCCTTGCGCGCTAAACAGCCATGTACCCATAAGCCAGGGCTCCAGACTAACTTTTTCCAATAGTAGCACCTTACTGAAAATTTTAGGAGCACCAGCACAAAAGTTAGGCGCACCACTAGTCGACATGTTCTCCCCGTGTCTGCATGGGTTTCCTCTGAGTGCTCTGGTTTCCCCCACTATCAAAACATGTTGGTTCACTCTCCAGCCAGTACCATGTGACCAGTAAAACTAGCCTCTAACTGGAGTTGGTCCCCGGGCGCTGCACAGTGGCTGCCCACTGCTCCTTTGAGGGATGGGTTAAATGCAGAGGACGAATTTTGCTACATGTATCTATATGTGACAATAAAAACCACCTTTACAGTAAGCTATACTTTTCATCCATTACTAAAGTGCACTGGCTGAGCACAAAAGTATGGTTTCTAGAAGCTTGCCATGCTCTCTGGCATTTTCACATTTTTATTTTACCCTATTAGTAATCTTTTATGAGTCACCTTTAATGCCCCAGGTCTCTCCTCATGCTTGGTCACACTATCTTCATGGACTGTATCAGTAAAAGCAGGCCAGGGAGATGAGTGTTCATACTTGGACCTGCTGGAGAACAGCTGGTATCCACACTTGACACACACATAGAGCCCTGTGGGAGAAAATACATGTAATGTTGCTACGTGTCTCTTACACATGACAGTCTAGGCTTTTTAACATTGTATAACATCCAGACAGCACATTACCAAAGCTTAATGAGAAGCTAAAAAAATATCTAGTTTAATGCAGTTAATTTCCAGTAGTTATTTATGAAGACATTGGAGATTGTTATTGGTCACGTAATCAAGTACATTGTCCCAGTTTACACCAGTGACCACCGGTACTGGTGTTATGTCCCTAATGGTTTCCAAGATAACCGTCTTTCAATAACGTGCATGTGGTGCAGTGATCGTGTTTACTTAACCGCAGCACACCTCTGGAAGCAGAGTAATCAAAAATCCACACATATATTCCACAAAGTTTCAAGTGTCCTTTCATTACTATATTTGCAAATAGGTTGATAATAACAAGTATTACATTACAGCCCTCTACAACTCTTAGAATTATTAAAAAATTGAAGTTTTTTGTTTGATTATAGCAAGATTGATATTACGCTGTCAGACAAAATAATACACACAAACCGCATAACTAGTCCACTAGCCACGGGAGACCACGTGATCATCGGCCCTGTAACATTTTGTTTTGAGTGGTCTTGAAACAACTTGCTACCTGGCTTACATAAAGAATGCCATAAACAAAATTATTTCACGGAAAGCCATCAGCAATAATAAAGTTTCAATAGAAACAACAATATTAGATACACTACACTTCAGTCTCATATTTTCAACATCAAAACATTGATTAATCTTTAAGTCTCCAATATTTGTTGTCTTGTGATAATTTGGTTAGTCTAATAGCCTAAAGTGAGCAGGATCGATTATTTTCTAATATTTACTTGACATTGTTTGGGTCCATTGTTTGAGCCTTTACGTCTAAGCTCTGCAACGCTTTAACATGTTTTTCACTCACACAAATTCACACATTCACATTAACCGATGGAGTGCCTACTCCAGGTGGGGAATGAGTCCTTACCCCAAGTGAAGGAGTTTAAGTACCTCGGGGTCTTG
>JAODUK010034158.1:10000-22061 GCA_027564635.1 Typhlichthys eigenmanni | reverse complement strand
TTGAACACACTATATATATATATATATATATATATATATATATATATATATATATATATATCAGTATTTTCTAGAAAGTGGGCTAAAAGTTCAGACGAAGAGAAAAAACAGGAAACCCGACAGAAATGTGACATTTTTTATTTTTAGCGACATTATTGTAGTTGTACATGATTAAATTCATAGCAGAGAGGTTGTGAATTTTGCAGCTATAATGACAGTATACTTAATTTAATCCGCATTTGTTTTTGATTACCGGTACCTCGTCCTTACCATATCTTTATCTGTGTCTGAGTCTGTGCTGTGTGTTTGTGTGTGCGTGCGTGTACGCGTGCATGGAGAGCTCACCTGCAGACGCTGCAGACGAAGCACTTGGGGTGGTAGGTGCGCCCCAGAGCGGAGACCACCTCTCCTGTGATGAAGCCCTCACAACGATCACAGCGCGTGCCGTACAGACGCTGGTAGTCCGCCGTGCAGATGTACTCGCCTTTCTTCTGAAAGAATCCGGAACGCGCCAGGTCACAGTTGCACACTGTGCACAATGGAGAAAGAGAGAAAGAAATTCAATATACACTTTTTGACAATACTGTGTTTTCTGATACTGGAAACGTGTCCTCATAATTATATTTATTCGGTTCCCTCTATATTTGCATCCAAAAGTCTCCTGTGTTTTATACACACTCCCCTTGCTTTGTACACTAAGATCAAATGTTTCCCATTAGCTGTGTGTGTGTTTGTGTGTGCTGACATGATATTCGTTGTGTGGCCATGTTTGTTTAATAAATGTGCGCTTTGTGCTACTTCCAGAGGCAGTCATCCCAATGCACTGCAGTGAGCCAATTTATCTTGATGGGGATATAACGACATAATCATGAGAGAAGCCATTTTGTGTGTTACTACTCGTTCACACACAGAAGCTACCACATTTGCCAACAGTGAAAGCACAACATAGCCTACAATACTTTATGTATCTTTGTGATTTAAAAAATTATAGTCAAAGTTATTCTTGCTCGGCTGAGGGGAAGTTTGGTTGTTATGACAGCGGGTCAAGATGTGATAGAGGTATTAGTGCACATTATTTAAATAAGATACACACATACAGTGCTGTATGCAAACATTTGCAATGATTCTTTTGTATGATGCATCTGCATTCCATTGATGAATACATTCTAACAAGTCAGCGGTTGATCATTTATGTTTTACACCACACTGCCTGCTCCCACTGACAACATGGAACATGGTGTTGTTGTCTTGTAATGGTCTATGAAGAGGCGAAAACTCCTGTTTGACCTCTAGAGGCAGACATACGCCCTCTAGAGGGAGTACAGGGAACTTAAAACAATCACACACACACACACACACACACACCAATATAGTGTGCTCATACTTTAGTTCAGGCGTAGGGGCGGACGTCTGTCAGGTAGAAAGACTGAGTACAGAAGCACATGAGCGATCGCAAGCAGAATGCAGAGGAATGAGTGAGTGTTGTAAACAGGCACATATCGATCACAGAGGTCTGCTGACTTACAATGCCTGTTCTGTGAGTGAGACTGAATAGAGATCCCGGTGTGTCAGCACTCTCCAGTCTCCTCCAGCAGGGGGAGCCCTGTCTACTATGTACTTCAAATGTGAATGGCGTTTTCATATAAAGAACATATTACTGTAATACATAAGAGGATAACGTGTTTAAAAGCAGAGCCATCTCACAGCCAGCCCTGCTCCTCGAAGACTTTCATTCGCTCTCATCTATAATGCAGTAGAATTTTAAACTTCAGATGAAATACACAGCCTACTGCAAACACACAGCTATACCTGCTCGCTATTCACATAATATCAGCATACTCAAATCCACACATTCTCAAATGTCTTTTTTCATTATCTATTCAACACTTTAATCTACATATAGGTTTAATAAAATGGCAATTATAGATCCTACATTGGTGATACATTCAGACTTTGATAATCTGGCATGCATCTATAAATAACCATTATTGTTATCTGTGAATGCTATACAGCAGTTCCTTTTACCAGTCTGTGGCCAAACCAATTGGCAACTATAGCTTCCAAGATATATGCTAGATAATATGGAAATAACATTTTGATGGATATCCAGATACTTTTCAGGTTTATTTCAGATTAAAATCATATTTGACTGCCAGTTTGCCAAACAGAATGACTTAAATAATTAATGTTTCATGTGTAAAGCCAGCAAAATACTGTTAATACTGTACAGACCATAACAGGGTTTATTTGGTTTCCTAAATGTTCCAAGTGTACATTCACAGAAAATTGGTGCATGCACGTACGTACACACACACACGCGCACGCACACACACACACACACACACACACACACACGCACAGAGCCTTCAAAGGGCCTCATTTAATCTGGAGCTGTTTATGAGTGGAGCATGTTGACTTAATGGTGTAGTAAAAGATCAATGGGCCCCTAACTTAAAAAACAAAACAATCAGCTCCCACAGGAGAATAGAAAAGCATAAATCTCCCCCCTCCCCCCATGTGTCTGGCGATAGTGGTAGAATGATGAAATGTGACATTGGGTATGGTGAGACATAATGATGGGTCTTCATCATTGTGACAGTTCATTGGCACATAGACAGCACAGGCTGGAAAAGAAGAAAGGCAAGAAAATATGAGGAAAAATAGATTTAAAATTATATTTGTGTGTGTGCGTGTGTGCGTGTGCATGTTCATATACTTTCTGTACATCAACCACATTTTCACAACCACAGAACAACTGCACCAACTTAGATACAGTAACTGACCGGAAAGCTAAATAACATGTTATCTGATGCTTCCATGGAAAAATTACATAGAGTAATAAAAAATGTTCATGGTCTGACCATGGAAAAAAAAAAAAAAAAAACACATTGGGTCTAGAAGCATGCAATTAGTGCAGACTGAATATTGTGGGTCCTGGCTCATACTATGTCGGTCGGACTGTCTGTCTGTCTGTACTATCGCTTTCTCTAAATTACTTTCATTTCAGTCTGCACCCAAATCTATTTTGAAATTACTAGAATCTGTTCAATTAGCCTAATGCACTTCATTAGCATATGGCTGCCAACTCAATGTGGTGAGATTGGATTGGCTGGGCTGGCTGGACGGTTCACCTGTTCCGGCTAATCACATTGCTTTCTTCTGACTGGACGATTGGCTGGATACATTGCGAAGGACGTCCCCCTTTTTCCAGTTGCCATAGGAGATATAAACCTTCCACAGTTGCCCTAGAGACAGCTAGATCCAAGCCTAAATGCTGTGCTCGTTGTGGCACCACATTTGATGGTGTTGTGGCTAAATTGTTGTTATCAGAATAAAATGGAGTGTATGTACAATTATTTGAGAGCATAATTGCGCATGTTTCAAACATTCTTAAAGGGGGTTTTCCATTATTGTGAGAAAACAACCAGATAAGTGCAAACAACTCCCAGCTAATTCAACTGGTAACAACTGGTAAGGTTGCTCACTTTAAATTCAAAAGGAAGTAATTCACATGCACACTGGCATACTACATGCACTACCATACTACAAAAATGCACTGTCAGTAAAATAAATAGTCCTACAAAAAGAAAAATTATAATAATCAGCATTAATGCTCCTTTGAGGCTTCTTTGACGACAACTTTTAGATCATCATTTGAAAAGAAAGAATAAATAATTCTGTTCATCTCAGTGCCCTAATTTTTCCAGCCCATTTACAGTTCATGCATGCGTACCACACTCTACTTCCAAATCCCCACTAGTGAAGCCTCCAGCAGTTGTAACTGCATGTTGGCGGGTGGGGTTCAACTGGAGCGTGGTGCGTCTACGACGGCCTGGCAGAGAGGCGGAGGCCAGAAAAACACAGGGTTGTGGTAGCAGCTATGCAAACGACAACACATGGTGCGGTGAGGACACAGACGCGCATTAACCGCTGAGTGCTATCCATGGCCAAACCAGTCCGGTCTGTTGTATTACCCTTTGAACGGCCTTCAAGCTATGCTGTCTGAGTTTCACACTGTAGCAATACTCGTGGGAAACCAGAGCCTTTGTAAAGTACAGGCTATTATCTGGAAATAATACTGAATGAATGATTCTTAATTAAAGTTCACTTCAACGTATATATGCTAATGTTGTGATGTTTCCCTGTTTGTACAGCACACTAAACAGGCAGTCTATAAAAGCCCAGTTCTCCTGTTGCACACGCACAGTGGGCATTGCAGGATGTTAGCATCTGCAAATCATAAGGTTAACGATTAGATGTTAGCATGTAGGCTGGCGTCTGCAGCTGTGGTCATTAGAAGGCTGCTGATTAGGCCTCCACAGGGGGGCTGAATGATTGGCTATTTATCTCAAGCCAACAAACGCAATTAAAATTCTCATCTAAAACTCGGCCTGGGCCGGAACCCCAAAATAATACCTTCCTGTTTGAACCCATGGTTGGTCTCACTGTGTCACCCCTCTACTTAATTGTTCTAGCTTCGCTCAGTTTCCTTTTCCTTCCTTTTATGTCTTTCAATACCCCCCCTCCCCCCCAAACTCATTATGCCAGTGTTAGGCCTCCATAATGTGCCATTAGGTACACGGACAAGCTCTGTACAGTAGGGCAAAGCACCTTGGCTCCCCTAATTGTTTTAGTGCTGATTTCAGCACTATGCTAATGCCTGTGCCTTATTTCACACAACAGAATTACATAGAAGGGTAGACAGAGGAAGGGGGGGCGGGGGTATGCATGGCCGTAGACAGTGGCAGGTTTTAGCAGGGTATGTACATATCATGGCTGTTCCCGGAACAGCTAGTCCTTCTGACTGGAGGAAACAGGGAAGCCTTCAAGTGTTAATGATGTGTTTTTTTCAAGCGGTGCCAAAACACAGGGTGGGAGGAGAGTCAGTCAAACAGACAGAGAGACAAAAAAAAGTGAGAGAAACAGAAAATGACAGACAGCCCGGCACGGGCGATTGGCTAAAAGCTTGAGTAGACAGACATGGTAAAGACAGCTCTGGTTTTTGGTTCAAGGTGACAGATGGCGCTCTCTCCATCTTGCCAGTCCTGCTGATAAGAGACTCGGATGTAAAAATTATTTCTGATAAGTGATGATGAAGAGCAGTGACATTTAAAAATAAATACATGAATAAATAACTGTCTGGCAACTACATGCCCATTTGTAGTGCAGCTCAAAGCGGTTGTCACAATATTCCAAAAGGTCAAACGATATATTTGGATGGGTCAGAAAGACTGGAAAATGTATGTTGTATGCTGTATGTATTGTTTAAGCAGTTAAACACAGCACATGGCTCCACTGGCTGCCTGAAGCTGGTGTCTTCTATACGCCTGAATGTCTCCCTAGCAACCAGTCGTTGATGTGGTGATTGGACCAGCGTGGCAGTAGTTGCCATAGTTACAGGAAGCACCCCTTTCCCCAAAGCCGCTTCCTGCTATTCGCCGCTCTGTGTTGTGTGTGTGTGTGTGTGTGTGTTGTTAACCTCCCCTACACTGTTACCGCTGTGCTACTGTATTTGTTTCTGTATGTACGTTTATTTCTACCTCTGAATACCTCTCTCTCTCTCTCTCTCTCTCTCTCTCTCTCTCACTCTCTCTCTCTCTCTCTCTCACTCTCTCTCTCTCCATCATAACAGTGGCAGGCATGATGCTATTAACACAAATGTTGAGTGACGGTTGCTAATAGCCTCCATGAAGAGGTTGTGAACAGACCTAAAAGGGTCTGTGTAGGGATACACAAGGTGAGAACATAGGTGACAATGGAGCAGGCAGAAGATCCTTCTCTTATGCCATGTCTACCAGCCTTTACAGCCTGCTTAACAGTTTGGCCGTTACTAATTCATTCTGTCATGATCCTGCCGTTGGGCGACGGTTCTCGACTGGTCACTGGATGACCTTGAATGAAACATCCATTCGTACGTGCCATTTCCTCGTGGCCTGTCAGGGCTGGACGTTGATTCATTGGACGTTGTTACCAATCCATCATCCAATTGGAACACGTCGTGTTGCTCATGTCTTTGATCTGGGGTGATGAGTCAGCCAATAAGAAAACTCCAGTGCAATCTCTCTGTGCTATAAATGATTGAATTGTGTACGAATCCAAACTCTTTGGCAGGCAGTGAGACGCCAGCACAACAGGCTGGTAGACAGACTAATTCTCTTTCTTCATTTGGTCCAACTTTATAGGGCCATATAAATGTGTTTTGACTCATACAATAATAAACAACTGCTGAGAGAAGCCCAGCGCGGTTTGGAGAAAATAGCACAGTATACATACATATACATATATAGTGTGTGTGTGTGTTCATATGCATCTGCGTGTGACTTGAATTTTCTGTGCTCCGATGTATCTCATGTGCATACTGTACACAATAACGTCCCTGTGACAGTGGCTGCTGTTTCTCTTGGAATCTGAAAGTGCCACTTATCGCGTGGAAGGCAGGGAAAATGTGGTCACTATGTCATTAGGCCAGTGTGCCTGACTCAGCCCCACTGGCGGTAACACAACACAACACAACACCATCCATACTGCACACTGCTACTGCATTAGGGCCCTCCACACATAATGTATTTCACATATATGTCAATCTGAAACTCCACTAGCGGGCTGTTCCATCTGACTCTGATCTGGTTCTGATTATAAGGCTGCATCTCAGCACTATACTAAGCTGCTGTATAAATGGGCTCTGATGAGCCAAAGTTGTGTTATTAGTGTTTGATTTATCCCCTGACTAATACTCTACACAATTGAGTGATGAATTGATGATGTATGAAGACAGATCATTGAGGAATGTAGGAAATGCATCTGACTTTTTAGTTTTTTTTTTGTTTTACAGTGTGTGCGTTCTAAAGTAGACGTGCACATGTGCAGTCTGTCATAATGTACTGTAGCTGAGCGTATCGTAATTGTCTGTCTGTTCCAGATAATGCATGTTAGCAGGGGTCATTCCTATTTAGAGACACTGTTGTCCCTGAGGAACTGAGCAGAGAGAGAGTGAGTGAGTGAGTGAGAGAGAGAGAGAGAGAGAGAGAGAGAGAGAGAGAGAGAGAGAGAGAGAGAGAGAGAGAAATAGAGAGGGGGGCCTAATATAATGCTTTCAGAGTGAAAATTAATGTACTGAGACTCAGACAATATCATTGGTCAAGGTCAATAAACTGGATCATGAAGTCCTGAAACAGATTATTTGCAAAAAACCACAACAAAGAAAATGTTGAAAAAGCTGAACACCTACTAGCCCCATAAACCCACATGACAGATGAGATCATTGGTCATATATTATCATAGTTTACCAATTATAACGCAATTACATTTTAGGCACTGATCTCTAAATCTTGTCATTTTGTCCCATGTTGAGAAAATGGATTCCATGCTTGAGTAACTGTCACCAGGAATGACATGAGAGGTCACGCACTGAGACAGAGGAATGGGGAGTGGGTAAAACATACTGTATAGCTTGGTGGTATATTGGACCATGCAAGATTTGGAAAACATGCTTGCTGTGCACATCACACCAGAAGGTTGCAGGGTCTTTCTGAGACAATAGTGCCCATAGTGGGAGGTTAAGACGGTAAGCCCCCATACAGCAGGTGACTGTACTGTTAGTAGGTGTACAGAACTGTAGGGGACACCACTGGGGCAGATAAGGCATTCTGTCCATTTGCACTCTGTACAGAATGCAGGACAGAGCAGGAGCAGAGGAAGCTAGACTGATGTTACGCTCAACTGATGATGTAATGTTCAGGAGGCACAAAACAGAACCTCCTCCCCTTTCTGCTTCTCATTCTCCCTCTCTTCATCTGTTCACCTCCCCCATCCTCCCCACCACTCTTTCTCTGGGGCCTGAGAAAAAGCCTTCCAATTGGCTAATAACACCACAGTGATGCTGGGAATAACATCCAATCAGGGACTGGGTGCCCCTTTACACCGTTGCCACAGCAACCCCTCACAGCTACTGTCGGTGCATTTGTCTTTGTGTGTATGTACACGCGCGTGTGTGCGTGCGCGCGTGTGTGTGTGTGTGTGTTTGCATGTGCACGTACGTGTTTAGGGAGCACATTAGGACAGTTTTACTGGTGTAAAACAGCAGCAGAGCTCTGTGCGGCAGTAGAAAGTAAATGAATCTAACAAGCAACAAGTAACAGGAAAGTTGTTTAGTACCTCTGTAGCTCACGCTGCTGCCATGAATGTGACTCAGGTCTTAGCCATATGAAACAACACATCACAATGTGTCAGAATCCAGAACACTGATTGCAAATGGAAGAGATGTGATACACCGTTTACACGCGTATTGCATGAGCCAAATACTGCAATCGAATTCAATTCACAACAAACTTTATATGGCAGCTGCAGGTTTTGCTATGTTCATGTTTATGATGTTGCTTGGCAGACGCCTTTGTCCAAAGGGACGTACAGGAGTACACACACAAATATTACCGTGAGGTGCAGGATCATGCAATGATGAAACGTAAGCAGGTAGACATAGGCATCAAACCCTGCACTGTTTAGCATGGAGCTAACCACAGTCAACAACATAACATGAGAGCTCCTAAACATTAGTCAAGACAGAAACATATCCTACTGTATTATGTTGCTGGGGGGTAAGAGGATTGTGTGGTTATGCCACTGTTACTGGAGTATCAGAGCTCACCTATAGTGCCACAGTCAGCGTTAGACAACAGCGTAAACAAAAAGGGAAAATCCCCTCCCAGCTGAGAGTCCAATAACAGGCCATGAGTGAGGGGTTATATGCCTGTGTGTGTGAAGGGGGGACTACAATGATGCCATATAGTTGGATGTCTTGTTTCTTGTGTGCCAGTGGAGTCACAGCCTGTCTGTCAGCCCCCCATCCACCCAGATCAATATAGAACCTCCGCTACCACGATGTCGCTCTCCATGTGTCACTCCATGTGTCAGCATGAGTTGCTAGGTGGGTCTGCGTATCTTACGGTACCTGTGCAGGTGAAACACTTGACGTGGAAGTGTGTGTCGTGGACCCGCACCACCTCTCCCTTGCACGCCTCTCGACAACGCTGGCACCGAATTGGACCAGAGCTCCTCTCGCCTCCCGTCGAGCCTTGCTGATACGGTGCTGCTAAAAGAAGAGCCACGCACATTCTTAATTGAGCCAACAACATACAATACACTTTACATGATACACTACAAACGCTTGGCAATCGTGTGTTATTATTTGTCAGCATTATAACTGGTGTCAAACAATTGATTATTATTATTGTCTACTATACACTGTGGCACTCACGCAGTAGGCTTAGTATCCATGCGTAGCTCTTTTAACATTGAAAGTGTATTTTCTGGTGTTGTCCCTGTAGTCTCTATGTATCTCCCTCACCCCTCCCTCAAGCCTCACCCCCGCTGACACGTCTGTTTCAGGTTTGAAAGTGGATAGATTTCCTGAGCTCATTATGTGTTGTAGGCTACCGTATGTCAGACTCCCACAACCCTGAGAGTTGATTCACACAGGAAAGGCGTAGGCTCTTAGCAGAATGGGGCTGTATAGATTGTTTAAGTGCTACTTGACACCAGCTATGAAAGCTGAAGTGTATGGGTGACATAAGACCTCTCAAGCCATTAGGATGTAAGACAATGGCTATTTTTAGGTCCTATTCACTGCATATCACATATTATAATGACACATTAATTATGTGTATAGCAAATAACTAAAATTTTTCCACAATCCCAGAGGAAATGGCTGTATGTAAACTACAAAGAAGCTATCTTCTCATATCCAAGACACCAATTCATATTTTTATAAAACAAGACAATAGTACTTTGTGAATAATAATAATAATAGAATACTAATTGCTGTCTTAGGTATGAGAAGACAACATTGTATTGTATACAATGTATTACGTAGGCCTACTTAGTATTTTAAAAGGCTTCTTTTAAAATACAGTTGCCTAAGAAATGCACTGTATAAAATAAAATGTTGTCAAATGTGCTGAGTCCATAAATTAACATATTTGTACTATAAATCTGCTATAGTACGTAGTATAGATTATTCAGACACAGCCAATCACGTTTAGTCCACCCTGCACTAACAACGTAACTTTGAGCACCCACAAGAGCTGAGCAACGGGTTCCCAATACTAACTGTGTAGCATAACAGCTGTGTTCACATCTCTCAATTTAGCTCCAATGGGAAAATCTGAGTGGTCCCACACTTGGCCGAAGAGATATAATGATAGGGTAGCTATCTGTCTCAATAGCTAAGATTGAGCCATGCCAGAACACAAACGACTGTATAGCATGACAGAGCTACTGTAGCTAAATCCTGCAGAGGACCCAATAAACCTGATGATAGCTCTGTGCAGTCTATGTGATTGACTGTAAAAGCATCAATGTTTGGATGCAACTTTTGTTTGCTGTTCAGAGTACAGTTGTGGGTACTAAAAATATGTGGCCATGACTATTTCCCACTTAAAATACTCCTACATGCGTCTCTCTATTAATGTATTGTTCTACTGGAAATACTGAACTACTGGGAGTCCAGTGTCCACTGTTTACAAATCAAATTTGTGTTACATAATGACAAGATAAAGGAAGGCATCTCAAAAATCCTCAAGAGCCTCAAGATCAGGTGTGAACGGTAGCTAAGGAGATAATCGGGCCTGAAATAGCACGCTCTACTTGTTTTACACACTTTACCAGCAACACCTAATGAGGAAACAGGAATAACTTTTTGACAACAGGCCAAAGAAAATATTTCCCATGGTGCAGTTCTCCCTGCCTACTGTATAGACAGCAACATAGGCATCAACCTAAGCAACCTCTCCTTTCTCTACCATATATTGAATACACAAGCCTCAAATATAGCCTCACAACAGTGAACTGTTTAATCTAGCAACATGACGTTGATAATGATATATGGTGTGTATTTATACCATGACGTGATGATAGAAATACATACAGTATGGCTTGCATTAAATACTTGTGCCATGCATTCTACCACACTGACTCAGTGGCCAGTACTTTCTTACATTTTGGCAGTTACACGGGACAGTCCCTGTGAGGTCGTACAGTGCCACATGCATATCTAATTCACTGGATTGGCCAAGCGTTGCCATATGGTTCTTGTATGTATTATACAGACAGACCGACAGACAGGCAGGCAGACAGACAGACAGACAGACAGTTTCACACACGCATTGTATTTCGTTAAGGAGTCATTTGTTGTAGTTGTGTTACAGCAATGGATGATAGTAATTGTTGGTTGTGTGTCCAGACGCCACTCGCTATTTGTGCAGGTGGACAGCCCACGGGAGCTGTAATGATGATGTAACTGTATCCGATAGTGTCTATGTGTGTACTACACACCCACGAAAAGGCAGCCAAGCCTTTCCTGCGTGAGCCCATTATGGAGCCCTTCCCCTGGTCTCCATCCTCCCCCGTGGTCTTGTATTGAGCCATGTCTTTCTAATGATAGCTACAGCATACCAGTACACAGGTTCTATAGCTACACATGCTGGCTGCTGCTCATCGGCATGGGTGTCTTGGGGCTCTGGCCCTAGGCAGACAGGCAATGAGTGCCTGACCGAGGGTCAGGGAAGGTCAGTGTACTGGGAGGGGCAGAGATGGGGGGAATATTGCTATTTCTCCTGCTAACCCCTGAACCCCATAGAAGTGCATTCTGGGTGCTCAGCTCTGTCACACAGCATGCTGGGAGATTACAGGTGACAGCCCCACCCCCTTCTCTCTCTCTCTCTCTCTCTCTCTCTCTCTCCCTCTCTCTCTCTGGCTGGCCGATCAACGGGGGGAGGGGTAAAACAAACAATGGAGATAAGGCCTTTGTGCTGCAGTAGTAATGGTGTAAGTAATTAAAAGGATTAGGTTAATGTGTGTCTTAAGACCATATGCACTCCTTTATTTCTGATATAAAATATTTAGAATATTTAAAATATTTAAGATACTACCAATGCCAATATGCCACATGGTTCTAAAATAACAGAATTGGTATCCCCATTGGTATCATCCCCTTAGTGTGTATATATGTGTATGTGTGTATATATATTTATATATCCATTGATCACCACCACCCCCTGCCTCCTTC
>JAODUK010034158.1:0-5000 GCA_027564635.1 Typhlichthys eigenmanni | reverse complement strand
ATAACAGGAAGCTGCATTCCTGAGCACTGAATGCAAAACAGGCAGCGGGGCCATCAGGTCACCAGAAGCTCTTACCTGTCTGCTGGTACAGTAAGGAGCCTGTGTGCGACAGTGGTCCCCCAAACGTCAGTAAAGGCAAACATACCCTGAAAGCTGTTATTGATGGGGCTATCCACTGGGGTGTGGCATCACCCTAGTGTTATGGTAACACGGGACAGGATGCCGGTCAATGCAAAGCTATTAACACAGTTGCCGACAATTAAAACAAACAATGGTTGTTTGTTTGGCCTGTTCATTGACAGATGATCATGAAACCTTCATTAGTGGCCCTTGCCACATGGAATGGGCTTAATTGATCATCGTATTGTTCTACCTCGTCTGTCAGAACGTGTTCGCAATGAAGCAATGTTTGTGTGTATTGTGTGGCTATCACACTGAGGCCATGATCTGCTATCACTGCAACTGATCAGCGCTACATATGCAGCATTCTTCACTAAGCCTTACAATACATGCCTTTTGTCCATCCATATAGCTGTATATAGACACACACACACACACACAAACACACGCACACGATGCACACACACACACACACACACACACACACACACACGCAGAACTCATTAGTTATGCTTACTATATCTACCAATTCCTATGTGTAATTACAAGTGCAGCGTTGCTTTTTAATACACACACACACACTATAAAAATGCACGCAGAGCAGCCTACTGTAAATGGTCCCTGCCTTGCATAGCTAATCGTGTGATCACAAGTGGCCGGGGCTGATGTGTTCAGGGTGACTTTGTCATGCTGCACTGGGAACTGATAAACAATCACTTCCAGTTTATATTTAACCAAGCAGGGAAAAATACATGAAACGAAAGTGCCACCAGCCCTCAATGATCAGCAGGTAGAGATGGGCATGACCAAGATAGTTAAAGAGAGAGAAGATACCACCTGCATTCTCTTCTGCTAAAATATGCCATGATACAGACATACTATGCAGTATTATAGCAAAATAAGTGGTCTGTAGGCTTGGTGTAAGGTGTATATATTTCTTACTCACTTGTTACTTTGTTATTCTACTACTTGTGTGTGTTCCTGTGTGCGTTGTTGCTGTGCTTACACTGTACACAGTCACTACTATGAGAGGAATGGTGACGCTGAACGACATGCATGGTAACACACCTTGGAAAGGAAAACAGATATCTTTGGCCTAGGCAAGACCAGTTATAGTATGCATGTTGCTAATTGTTCTCCACTGACACATATAGTGTTCTGAAAAAAAAACTGGTAGGACAGGTGCTGGAGAATGAGGAAATAATAACAGGTTTTCTTAAAGTGTGTTGCTATTTATGGCAAGAATGAGAATGTATTCATTTGAGTTATAAATAATGTGCGTTGTTTGTTTTGCAGTGCTAGAAACGTGTTTTACTATCATATCGTTAATTCACACTTAAATGAGGAGAGGTGAGCAAGAATGAGTGACGAAGGAGAACGAGGAGCCGAGAGGGGAGCAGTTCCCAAGTCTCATAGAAAGGGAGGGGAGGAGTCACAACCGACGTCCTATGTCACTCACATGCCGACTGGGATAGCCTCCGCGGCTATCCCACGCACACACACACAAACACATGCGCGCAGACGCATACATTAGATACAGTGCACACGTTAGTTAGTAAAGCAGCAATGAGCCAAACTGTACCTGTTAAACTCTGAACACACACAGACACGCACAAGCAGACATTGTTCCACACGCATGAGGAATGAAGTGAAAGAAGGGATTCAGCCGCAGGAAAGCGGTAAGTGTAGCTTCTTCCCAATGTTTTACACAACATTGTAGCCTCTGATTATTTTTACAATCCCATACACACATTTGGGTTTGCTATTGCACTTTGAGTGCAAAGTCCAGTTTGGACAGAAATGAGTGACAGTGAGTGACATATCATAGGCGTTGTTGCTCAGCACTGAATAGCTCATGTGGGAGTGCCTTGTGTGGCCACATTGCATGTTGAAGAACAAAACTATTTACTGTAGTAAACTGCCGTTCACTGTAGTGTTCTGTGTTGTCTAAGTTTAGTTCTGTCAATAATCAACAGCATGGAGCGAGCTTGGTCCCAGACAAAGTGACAGTAAGTGAGTTAACAGGGGGCTAGTCTAAATTTAGAATCTGTTATCCCTGTCTCATATTACCCCTCAACATGCGCCCCTCTGACAAGCCTAACCCACATGCACACTATTTATGTTTGTAATCAGTTAAGACATAACTGGATTGTATTGTCGTGTTTATTCACATATTATATTTTAGAATATTGTGTGTGTGTTATTGTCATTGTCAGTGGAATGGTAGTCAGGACATTGTTGTGAACATTATCCTTTTGTCTAACAACCTGGTAGTAGTTATAGGGTATTTAATCCATGTCTTTGTATTACAATATGTACAGTAGTTATGTGGCCTCATGTTTTAGCTGTTCAATCAATGTCATGCTAAAGTGCGCATAATACTATATTTTGAAGGGGAAAAGCTTTACCACCACAGCAGTATACACTTAAACACTCTAAACTAAACACTAAACACGCTGTAGTGAACTCCAACTGTTTATTACAGACTGTTGCTGTTTGCATAGTTTGTCGTGCTGACAAAGGACTATCTTGTGACTAGACATTCCAGCCTTGAGCACTGAGGCTATTAGATTAGACAGAATCTACCAAACTGAGAAACAGTTAAACACAAGAGACCTGTGTATAAAGAGTGGCAAGATATGCCCTGGCACGCCTTCAGCATGACAGATTTTGGCCTCACAAGATTCAATCATGACCAATTGAACGACATTTAAACAAATTATTTTATTATTGCCAGACTTCTCATCTCCGAGCCGAGGATATTACCAGCACATCACAGAGTAGCTACAGTACATGCTGCTCACTTCTTAGTGTGCTGTTATCACGATTACACACAATGGCAGGTATCTTAGTGTGAATATATAGTCTAGTCTCACCATTCCATGTTTTAACTGTACTGACAGCACTATTGTATGTTTTACTTTGCTTCAATGTAAAACACTTTGGGAACAGATACAGTGGCGATCTTCATTTAAAGAATGTACTGTAGACATACTGGACATTCGGGTTATATTTCATTCTGAATCTGTAATGCCTCATTATTTGTTGTTAAATAGAAAATTATGTCACTAGCATTTTTATTTATAGTAAAAACATGTGACTGTACTGCATACCACTGCATTAAGCAATAGTAATGATTACAATACTCATGAATGCCTTTCCATTTGCTCTTCTTAGAATATAATGTCTTTCTCTGACATTCCCAGAATTACAATATCAGCTGCAGTCATCAGTGATTGGTCCAGGATGCTAGGTCTGTGTATTAAGTATAGGGTTCTCAATTGGCCTGTGTGACTGCAGTACTGTAGTTGCTTGGTTCTGAATGGGTCGCTAACCTGTTAGGTGACCCACTATTCAGTTAGTTAGTTTAACCATTAGTTAGTATGCTTATAAGTAACTGTAGGTGTTCTAACCCTGAACACCAAGAGCAAACATATTACGAAACGGTATTATTCTGTACAGGAAGTAATTAAGTGTACTGTACTTAAGAAGATTTTTCAGGTGTACTTTACTTAGTATTTATTTTTCTGAGAACTTTTTACTTTTACTCCTTACATTTTAACACAATATCTGTACTTTCTAACCATAACATTTTCATAACAGGCTAGTTACTTTAATGTTAATGTGTTATAAATACAATTGGGAAATGATTATTTGTTTTGCATAATTGAGTGCCTTCCCAATATCATCAAGATCAATTTCAAACCTAAAGAAATTGGATAAAAACAGAATACTATCCCTGGTAGGCTTGTTGTTGCATATGTAAATTACATAACATGACGAATCAGACAAGAATGGGTCTTTCAGCTCATATTAAGGAACCCATGAACTCCACAGTATGGTAACTGTAATGCATTAATATTTACCAGCATAAGATATTATAAACGAGAGAAGGAAAAATAAATAAGTGGCCATGAGCTCCACAGTATGGCTACTGTAATTCATTCAGCTTTACCAGAATAGGCTATTATAAAAGAGAGACAAAAGTGGCGAATCTGGCAACTACGGTATGTATAAATCTAATTTAGTAGCAATGCTAGTCAACTCTATCTTGTGCATTTAGCCACAGGTTCTCATCTACAATACATAGAATGACATCTAGGGCAATACACTTAGGAAATACTATTTTGGCATGCCTGATCCATCCCTGACAATAGGATACAATGGGAAGCAGCTGTGGTTGGTATATTAATGTCTTAATAATACAATATAATGTCCTGTCAAGGTTCAGTTTGCTTTTGCCCTGAAACAGGTGGTACAAATGTCATTGTTACACAATTTCTACTTTTTGCTTTTCAAAACATTTCAGAGCCTGTACTTTTTTACTTCTACTTGAGTGCAGAAGTCGAATCAGTATTTTTGCTTTTGCCAGAGTCTTTTTACACAGGGTATCTATACTTTTACTTAAGCAATAACGTTGTGTACGTTTGACACCTATGTGTACAGTACATGCAACATCTGAATCCATGACCAATCAAATCTTCCACAGAGCCTCTTGATGCAATCACATGCCTCATCTCACTGCATTAGCTCTCCATGGTGACCTCCTACTCTAGATAAGGATGATGTCGTCCTAGTGGCCTGATCTTATTTCAGCTAGCTGTGACCCTTTCAATGTCAAAGGGTTCAATTGTTTAGAAATAATATGAGCCTTGATGTACATGCCGTATGCAACTCTGGCAGTGTGACCTTGACGTTGGTACAGAGGTCACATTACCTTGAAATACCGTAGCACAGTAGTACACACACACTACAGAAATAAACAGAATAGACGAACACCATCACAAACACATATTGTTTTAATGGCAGACATACTGTGCATATTTTCGCTGACACCCACACTCCACAACAAATAAGACAATTCTCTGTGAGTCCTGCGC
>JAODUK010034147.1:0-12058 GCA_027564635.1 Typhlichthys eigenmanni | reverse complement strand
ATTGCGCCCCCCCCCCCCCCCCCCCCACACACACACACACACACACCTTTTCACTGAAAAGAGTCGTTGACGCACTGCACGAGAATGGGGAACTGTTCAATGGTGGAGGATTCACAGAGATGGTGTGGCCATGGTCTTCAATGCAGATTCCAACAAGGATAAAGAGCTACTATGAGGTGCTCTGTGTTCAGAAGAGAGGAACCCGGGTTAGTGTAAAAGACACTTTGGTGGGACTGATGTTCACATTGTGCTTAAACTAATGTGTAATATCCTTTGTTTGGAGTCTTTCTCAGAGCTGTTAGTTTAGGTATGCCGGTGAACCACCATGGTTGTTTTGATCTATTTTATCTACGGACCCATAATTATTGTTATGAACTCTACCTGTGATTAGCCTACCATTACAGATATCCATTTAAACAAGATTAAATGTAATGATTATTTGCAACATCAGAGATAAATAACTCCCAGTATGGCCTGTCCTATCCAAGCCTAATCATCTATGACTCAGTAATTTCTATTTCTTCACAGGTACTCAGCACATTGGAGAAGTTGGGGGGTTTTAATGGGCCAGCTCAGCAAAACATAATGTGGTAGATTAATACAGTCTGGCCAACGAGGCTATGAATGTTCCGGAGAGATGGCGTCCCTGTAGACCCTGTCCTCCAGGCCACAGCATGCTATTGGCAGCAAGCCCCAAGTCCAAGGCCAACCTAATTAGCACGACACTGCCAATGCCTGTGTCTGATTAAGCAGGTGTTTAACATGGTGGCCTTACCCCAATATATAATCAGCCTCCAGCCAAGATTAGCTAGCCAGGGTAGAAGGCTTCAACACAGCAGGCTACTCAACACTGGAATGCTAATTGTAAGCTAACTTTCTAAGATGGAGCAGTGCTGTAGCTACAGATAGGAGGTTTCGAGAGAGAGAATAGTATTTGACAGCTAGCGGTACTTATTGTTCTCCTATAACATTTGGAGAGGGGGAGAGAGAGAGAGAGAGAGAGATAGAGAGGAAACAGCAGGGAGGAAAGCCAGGCTTAATTCATACTGTAAACAACGCAGGCAAGTATAATTAGATCTGAGACTCTGCTACAATACGCAGGGTTTGTTTGGCTCCAGCCCCGATTTCTGTCTGTCTGCACCAAGCACATGCTTGCATCTTGTTTCTCTCCCTGTGTGTGTGTGTGTGCGTGTGTCTGTAAGTGTGCGTACATATAGCTATATCCCTGGCTTTTCTGTGGCAGGCTCCAAGGGGACCGTATGTCATTGCTGGGAGACCCCGAGGCCGGGCAATAGTCCTGCCCCCACAAGCGTGACACGGGCTGCTCTTGCTATCTCCAGTGTCCTCCGGGGGCTCATTGCGTGATAGGGATGTGATGACGGCTGGACCTGCTGATTGCAGCTCTTTTAATAGAGCTGTGTAATAATATCTGCAGGCTCCTGCAACACACACCTATGGCCGCGTCACCAGGAATAAAGGAATATCTGGTGTGCGTGTGTGTGCGTGTGCGTGTGTGTGTGTGTGTGTGCGTGATGTAGAGACGAGAGACATTTGAAAGTCAATGTGATTCAGCGTCTTGAAGCGATGCAAAGTGGGCGGGCACCGAGCTAAACTAATCTTAATTTCAGGTGATGTGTTTGAAGCGACCAGTGGGAGCTAAGGATATTGTTGACTGACAGACTGACAAACATTTCGGGTGGGAAATATGCTGGAGGGATACCTAGGCAACCAATGCCTGGAATGTAAACAAGCGACCAATTTTAAATACAACTGCGACGAGCGGATCAGTTGCAGTGTGTCTGGGGCTTTAGCGCTATTACTGTGGTTACGTTCCATTAGTGATACAGTGATCTTTGAAAGAGTATTTGTTCTTTTTTGTTGATGTATATTGTGGTGGGTTGTTTTTTTTCTAGATCTTATTTATTTATTTATTATTTATGAATACATATTCATTTAAATATAATTAATTAAACAACGCAATCCAAAAATAAGTGAGATTTAAAGAAAAAAAGTGCTTCAAAATCCCGCGCACAACCTTTACAGATCAACCGCTTACATTTCACTTGTTGAATTTCCATGGTCTCACTAGCAGTGCTGCTATTTGTCACCTCCTCCCTGTGTCTTCTGGAGCCCACAGAAGGCTTCTGTGAACGGGAGGTGCTAATATTGTTGACTCTGAGCCAAGCCCAGCTGGTGGTGCCCTGCACAGGGCAACGAGTGTCTGCTCTCCACAGCCCTTGTTTTTAAAAGGCTTCCCTCTGCCAGCTCTGCCAGCCGACGGGGAGAGATAACACGCATGGACGCAACAACCCCCGGAGGGGAGATCATCTAGTTAGCCCTGTCTGTCATGTAGGTTATATAGGAAAGAAAATAAAGAAATAAAGAATGTGTGATTCGGTATATAGAGGAGTAGGCGGGTTGGTGGTAGTCAAAGAAATAGTGAGCATGTTGCCATGACATCTGAGGAAAGAAATGTTTCTAGCTCAAACATATTTTACTGTGAACGTGTGGTAAATGTGTTAGAATGGCTGGAGATTTGCATGAAATGGCAGGAAGCACTTTATACACACAGAGCTATTAATAAAGTCCAAATAAAGAAATTAACTCAACTGACTAAAACTTGAGAAATTACTTCACATAAAGTAGGTGTTTATATTATAGTAGTTTATAATAAACACTATGAAATAATGAATTAAGACTTTGTTTCTTAAATTAAGACATACATAGGTTACTATGGATAACTGCCTATTATCGTTTAATTTACAGTATGCTTAATTTATGAATTCTGTATTACACCTGACAATTGTAAACAAATGGACATATCATAGCACATTTATGTAGTGTTTGCAGCATTATTCTGTAGGCAACTCCTTGCATAAATAATCACTTATAGATAAATAGTGGGAAAGTAGGAGAATGTTTTTGTTTTTATTAATAATTGTGTAAATAATGGCAGGGTCAGTCATTCTTGCTAACTTTATAGCTCAAATCAAAACACTATCACTCCGCGGTCGTCCATGGCAGCGCCTCACACGCTGAAATACATTGTGAAGCAAATTATAGTGCTTCTGCTTTGTTGATATGAGCGGTGTTCACCACTTTGTTTATGTTCATATTTACGGAACCAGGGCTGTGTAGAATAATCTTATTATATTTTCAACATGCACAGAGATAGGTAAGCTAGCTAAATGAAAGGAGATATTTGTTGAATTTGATCAAAAGTGTATTCGCTTCCATTTACATTTTTTTTTGTTTTTGGCTTGGCTGACTTTTTTTTTACATCTCCGACTGCCTTTGGTTTGTCGAGTTGCGCAGGACAGGCTCCTGGCTAGCTACCTAGCTAACATGGCTACGGTACCCTACCACATGGTTTATTGACACCATGTTTTGACAGCGATGGAGCGGTGAGGGCGGGACTGCGTGTTCGGTCTGCCTGGACATGGACTAGGCTACATCTTTGTCGGTGACTAAGCATGGCAATTTGCTATCTGATCCAACGACTGTATACGACCTCTACACTGAGTCTGTCTGTTGCAACTTGGCTATAGGCCTACATACATCCAAAACCATCTGACATTTAATGTTTAACTGAATTGCTGTTATTGTGTAATTTTGTTAAGCTAGATAAGTCTCCCAATGTAGACTACTGATTAGGTGGGTTCAATCCTTTTTCCCACTCACCGCTATTTGATCCCCGTCCTCCCCAAAACAACAACACGTTTATTATTTCTTCTTAATTTTATTCCACACTTATTTTTATTTTATGTGTACTATGTTTACGAAATGTGTGCTCCTGCAGACGTTTCATGCTCCTGCAAATGTATTGGTCTTTATATATGTGTATTTACAATGTAAGATATCCTTGAGTGAAAGGCGTCCTCAAATAAAATGTATTATTATTATTATTATTATTATTTAGCTTGCAATAGCTGACTATACCTTTAACACCAATTTTAAGGAAATAAAACATTGGGTAAGTAATATTATGGTATCCACAAGTAGACATAACCAGAGACAGGTCCTCTGATAAACCTGGGGAAAATTCCCTGTGTTGCATGCTTTGTGAATCCCCAGGTGCAAAACACACACACACACACATTCGTTCTACAGCCAGATGCCCACATCCAGAATTTATCTGCCACAGAACCTTGTGCCCTTCCTATTCACTGTGTGGGTGTTTAGATTCCTACCACCATACCAGCTGTGCTTGTTAATGCAGAGAGGTGCTGGCTGGCTCTCCCGCACTGCACTTTACTCCCTCTAACCTCTCTCTCTCTTTCCTCTCTCTCTCTCTCTCTCTCTCTCTCTCTATCACGCCATCTGTGTATTACCATCTACAAGCGTTCACTGTGTGCTCTGCTCTGAAACATTGTGTTTCTGTGACTCGACAGCTTTGGAAGAAGAACAGTTCTTTGCTACAAAAAAGCATTATTGTTTTACCATTATTTAACCGGGGCAAAATTTGCTGAACATGCTTTTCTTTACACAAAGCCTTCTTTACATTACAGTCATGTTTATAAATGGCTGTGGTTATACACTACTGCAGTGTAACCAAAATATTTGTCTGGTCAGACAATAACTCGGTCAATCAGCATCTAGTTGATTAGATCAGTTGATGATGACAGCATAAAAAGTGCCTCTGTTGTAAAATCTTGTCACATTTGTTGTTCTGATTAGTTGAAGGTGGTCCAATCGCCCGCTAATAACTTTAATTGCCACCTACTGGCACCGCCTCTATCACAAATTAGTTTTTACTGAGTGTATCCAGACTGATTAGCTAAGTGAAACTTAATGTGGTGGTGGCAAGATCACTATGGTCTCAAGAGGATAGATATTGTATGCTGGGACAGAAATAGCACAGCGCTTTCTTAATTCTATGAAAACTGCCATCAGTCTTGTAGAGTGAATTTGTGGGAAGTTTGTCGTTGTGAGGCTACATATATACATATATACTGTATATAATACATTTGTTTATATTATTGAACAACAAAGGAAGCCATGAACCTCTGGTTCTGAAAAATTAATACAACGCAGAAGTGCCCAAACCTGCAGTTCATCGAATGGCCACTTGAGGCTGGTTTCAAATGGGAGTCAATCCCCATAGACTCCAACGTTACAATGTCTGACTTTATACAAAAAATTAACATGTTTACAGCCTTGCTCAAAAATCGGTTTTGGTCTCTATAGCTTTAACATTATAACAACTGTTCATAACAACTGTACCCGGGGGTATATTGTTTTCAGCTATATCAGTTATAAATTAGCCATACATTTATACCATTATAATGGATAAGGTGGCGTTACAGGCAGAGCGAGGTACTGCAAAGATGGCGACGGCCAGCGCCAGCCCAACAAGCCGTTCTTGATAAAAGCTTTGGGTGACATCACAGAGGTGATGACAGATGTTAGTGTGTATTTCATCAAATGAATATGAGTCCCTTGACTTAGTCATCACCTTGATAAAATCAATACAGTATACAAAGGCCATTCGCCGGTCCAAGCAAGGGCCCTCCAAAGTCAAGGGGCCCCGGGACCACTTGCCTGTGTGCCCAGTCATGGTAATTAAAGGTTCATTAAAAATGACAGATGTGAAAATATTTTATATATATATATATTAGTACCTCATTGAGAGGTACTAATTGGAAAATGTGGTTTTCAATTATATATGAAAATTCTATTATATGCTAAGTATTTACTTAGCCTAGTGAGTAGGGATTAATGTGAATTTATCTCGTAATGAAGCCAAACCACTTTTTTTACTTGAAGGTTGGTAGCTATCCATCGGCTGATCAACCAGCACCTCATCTAAAGCTTATTATTTTACATCTTGTGCATCTCTCCTGAGCAGGATCTTTTATGTGGTGTTTGATTAGCAGGATAACTCATAATGGCAGCTTTGAAAACCAAAATGCAACAGTCAAGCATGTAACATTAAAATATAAATGAAATCACAAAAATAGAAGGCAGAGTGCTCTCCTCCACCCCACCCAATTGTTATTCTACATTTAATTAACTGACGATAATGAAGCCATTCCAAGTAGAACAGAGGAGAGGAGTGGCAGTTAGTGGGAAGATGGCGTTAGCTTGCGTGAACCGCTAATGATTAAAGGCACATAGGACATCAGCATATGAAAGAAGGAGATGGCAACATTTACGCCTTGCCAGCTTGAAATGGTCGTTATGCTGGCAATTACCCTGGAGGTATAGGCACAAATGCAGTAACTGCATACACACACAAACACACGCAGTCAAGCCAACTGTATTAGCATCCGCGCTCATGTCAGAGGTATACGTGAGTGAGTGTGAGTGGAAGAGGTGGCAGTGTGCATGCTCTCTGTGGGCCTAGCGACCAGCGCCTCATTATGCAGCGCTCCCTGGCCAACACAGTGCTCTGGCTCACCTGGGGGTTCTAGTGTCACTGTGATTATGCACTGGGCTGCCTCAATGCATGGCTGCTAGCGCCGCAAAGTGCTGCATGTTGCATCCGCATAACATGCACACACACGTACACACACGCACACACACACACACACACACACATATGCTCAAGGACACAAACACACGTGCACACACACAGCCTACACGTGTGTCTGCTCACCCATACTACAGTTCACCACCCCCCGTCCCCTTTCTATCTCCATCTATCAGTCAATCCCTCATGACACCACAAGGTGACACAGGGTTGGTGTTGTCGTAGCAACCGCCATTGACTGGCACAAACAAGCCCAGGGCTAATTGACTATGAGCGAGGCTAAGATTGTGTGTGTGTGTGTGTGTGCGTGAGTGTGTATTCTAATTGAATGATCCCCTTTCAAGATAGCTTGTGAAGATGCCGCATTCTAACGCTCAATACAGATATTAACTCAGTAAATAAAATGACTTAAAACACAGATTTCAACATCCACCACCGACGAAGACAAATAATCATCAAGCAATGTTTAATACCTCTTTATGCTTTTCATTAATATTTTTGATTGCATAAATGCTTTGCATGTGTTTATGCATAATATAATAAATGAAAGTGTAAAAATAAACATAGTTTTGCTTGAGGGTAAATGATCAATTTCTTCAGTACAGTAATGGGTAAACCTGTTACCAGAGCACACTCGCAGGCTGCATTAGAGGTAAATATTGAATTATATTTTGAATACCCTAATTAAATATAGTTGTTTCTTTCCTCGCTCATGTTTAAAAGTGGATTTAAGCCAATTGGAAGTGGTTTGACTCACCAATAAGGGTGCCACACTGCGTTTGTTAAAGGACATGCGCAATTCAAAGCCTTGTCGACCAAGTCTTTTATGCAACACCACTTCTCTCATTACACACAGTTGAAATTCAAGCAGGGGATAGGAGAGAGATGCGGAGGGCAACAAAGGCTGTTGTCGCAGTTGGAGGGCTGTTAAATTGGCTGGCTATAGATCTACAGAAGGACCTTGAATAACCACGGAGAGTGCCAGTGTTTTTTTTTTTTTGTTGTTGTTTTTTCTCACTTTCAAATCACCTCGTCGCATGGTTTTTGGACGTCATCCTAAAAATAATCCACGGCTATAATTTCCGTTCAATTTGCTCTCTCTTTCTCTGCGTGCGCAATGACAGATTGTAAAATTTTGGCTCGGCTCCCAGAGGAGACTCATGAAAGGCAGGAGGGCAGATAAGCGGCCATTACTATTCACGCCAGCTCATTATGGAGCATTTAGACCCAGGAGCTACAACCCTTAAGCTACATGCAGAGGGATGCCATGCAACTCATACACGCTCTCAGTCAGGGTCCCTCCATTTGGATTAGAATGCCTAAAGGCGTAAGGTACGCCTGCAATTGGCAACTAAACTATACCGTATTTCAAAGCATTGATTTAGTTACTACAGTTATCTATCTTTATGAAGGTCGTTTCTATACACACACTTAGCAAAAATGCCTTTTGGCACAAACCATCCACGGATGCTGTCACATAACATATGGCTTCCAATTGATTTGGTCATTGAGACATGCAGTGCAGTAACACCATAAACATATTTTTTGCAGGCGCAGCATAACAGCATAACCGCATAACTTACTGATAAAGTTATAAAGCATCTGAGGCATACCGTCATGAAGCCATCCAGTAGACCTGAGTCTGGCTTGGGCGGAGCTTGTAGCCGTTCCATTGACCACTTCTCGATAATGGACGTCACCTGAGAGTTCTCCGTGTTGAGGATCCGGAACCCTGTCATGTTAACTCCACTATAGCGATACGGTTCCATATCGAGAGCAAAAAGGTCCTAGAATCAGAGCATTTACAATTATTAAAGATAAATTAATGGATTTGTTTCCGGAATTGCATTTTGTGGTGGTTGAAACAGTCCAAAATATCAGTTCTACACCAAGAAAAGCATGCACCCTTGTCTTCCCAACGGGCACTAACCCTTCTGTATTCATAGAGTCATTTATTCACATAGAAATGTGAGGTGTGGGCTTCGAGTGTCCCTTTAATATTCATTTTATTTAATAATAAAGCAGTTTTTTTGTGTTTCGTAGTGTACTGTATGAGTGTGTGAGATAAGTGGAGATAATTAATTGCCCCACATGCAGTAGGTCAGAGCCTGCTTTCTTCACACCTGCTCTCACCTGTAATAAATTAAAGTAGCGTTTGAAGGCCAGATTTAGCGAGGAGTAAAAGTGGAAAGGTATTTCAGGAGTTACGGTATCTCGTGCTGAGGCAGTGGCCTTGATTAAGCAAACACTTTCAAGGTTACAGGAAGGCATTCTGCTGGACTGCAATCTATCATGTGGAAGTGAAAGGACACCAGCCCTGGCTGCCTACAGCACAACTGGCTTTTGACCAGGCAGATGTCTCTGGAACTCCACTACCCAGGCGAGGAACAGCAGGAGAGAACCAAGGAGGGGGACGCCGTGGTCAACATGTACCATAGCACGCTGAAGGAAAGGTGGCTCGCTACCAGTATACAGCAGCTAGTGCTGGCTGGCGTTTTGGCTAGTACCGTGGCCAGCTCTTTGCCAAACATCAGAGTGAGTGTTAGCAGAGGCAACAGGTTTCCAAACCAATATTTTCCTTCCTCTGAAAAATAAAATGCTTCCCTCTACCATCAAATATGCTGAAAAATGCCTAGATCCAAAATTGGTTATACATATTATCTATATAACCAATATTATGGATAGGCCTATAGGCTTTTTCCAACCGTACCCCATCACCCTTATCTTTTGTGCTTCAAAAAAAGCACAATATGTTATTTGCGTGTTCGTATTATAATGAACCAAATGAGATGATGAGCCTTATTTGCTCAGACCTATTATCTGAGCTATTCGTCTTCTGTCCTATCCAGGAAAGACGTGTTGCCTTTCATCCAAAGGACTAGATCAAAAGATCACTGTAGAACATCAATCGCTGCCGGAATCAGAATAAAAGACATTGAACTGATTTTCATGATCTATGCTTAGCTATCTGGACAACCAATTGGGTTAGTAATGATTGTCCGGGATACAGACAGGAAATACCAAGTTGGCTAGCTAGCTTAGCTGATACTGTGAAACAGATTAAATTTTTATGGAGATATTACAAAATATTTTCTTATGATCCATCTCCGTCTAGTCAATATTCTAAAAAAACTGCTGTTGGATTTAAAATAGATCTAGCTGTATTTATTAGACTACTACTATATTTCTTATACAGGCATATTGGTTTCTCGCAGATCTACAGTATATTATCAAACAGTGAGGATGATGTTGACCTGCTCTATTTAAAAATACAAAATACCATAAATTACCAATCTGTATATCTAAGCATATTGCCAACAATCAAACAATGTTAAATCTAATGCGGGGAGTATGCCAGTACTCACCAGGGTTGTAAAAATATAATGGTAGTATTCTGTCATCATCCCCATGGCCAGAGCCTGCATCCAGAAGCCAGAAGAGAGAGTGGTTACGCTGAAGAGATAACTCAAAAAGCCCTCTCTAAAAAGAGATCCCGCATAAAGACATATTGCTTAAGGAGCTATGGATTTCTTTTTAGTTATTTCCTCCATGTTTAACTGCAAGTGACAGGCGCATCTCTTTTGGCCAGGAAGGCAGCAGACAAAAATGTTCACATTAACACATGAGACACTGCAATGGGAAATGTTTGTGTGAATACGTTACACACACACAACAATTATTTACTCCGGGTTAAAACCATCCTGATATTACAAGCTTCACCTGTACACTGTGCTTCACTTTAGATAGCCAGCTGGATAGTGGTTACCCTACGGTTATCAGTTGATAGTTATATGTAAATTGTCATACAGGAGCTTGGCATCTCTGGATGGTTTCATCTAGGCTACAGTAATGCTTCTCTGAATGTGTCTGGAGGTATTATGCACCCAGTACATCCACACACCAGAACATAAATAGTGAACTGGGGAGGGAATTCAGGGGTTCTAGAGCTAAAGTGTTGTACTTGAGAGAAAGTACAGATGCCCTTGATAAATAGTACATGCATACACAAACACGAATGGGGGCATAGCATGAAGCTGACAGTGGTAATAAGGTGCAGATCTTTTAAGAGAGCTTATTACACTTGCATAATGATACTACTGTATACTATAGATATACAGTATACAGTATTGTATATATCCACACACTTTACAGACATTATTCTTAGAATAAGAAATAGTCATCACATTAGAATATTGTCTTTTTCTCAACCTGCTTGCTCCCACCATACACACATGGTTATATAAAGCATAAGGAAATGCTATGCTTATTAGATCCTAAATATCTCCAATGAATATTCAAAAGGCGTAATGTATCATTATTTGAAGTTCAATACGGTCACCCACAGTTCTCATAAATAATGTGCTCCTTGTTAAATTAATTTAGCATGGCTGTGAGCAAAATTAGACTTCTTAATTAAAAAAACGGTATTGTCCAATGGGAAGCATCCATTCTGGCTAGTCAGATAGAGATCTAATATTCTATAAAGAGATAAAAGATGCATTTGGAAGACATTAGGTATCTGAATCAGATGCTTGTCACTTAAAATGGGAGTAATAAAGAGAAAGTAGTAAGATTTACAGCATAAATGCATAATACATGGGCTACTGTAGGTATTGAGTACTTCCATATTCCATATAAGTAAGTAATACTTTGTCTTTAAGTCTACATAAAATAAGCATACATATAGGGTTTACTGATATGTTTGATTTTACTATGCTTTTCATCATGATTTAAAAAAATGTTGCCTAACATCTACTGTATGCCTTGTAGTGGTTTATATACAGTATTTATTGATTGACGAAGATGGAATCCACTCCACCCAAACAGTGTGGATTACTTGAAGGTGAACATATCTAGACCTGGTATTTGATAAGAAAAGCTAATGAAACAGAGCAGATCAAAAGACCCCATGATGGCTCAAACCTGTTTGAGTATCCATGCGGCCATCTCATGGCCACAATCAAAGATCACATGAAACTCTTTTGCTTTCTTCATTTCCTTCAGTAGCGGCTTGGCGTCTTTGCTCTCTGCGGGCAGCTGACGAATCTTTAACCGAATGTTGTATCGTGACGGGGCTTTAATCAGCTCCTGCAGTCGAATGAGACCTGCACACAGGGAAGAACGCATTAGAACACAGTATTACACAAGGACTAACATGAAGTATTAGTTTTTGAACAATCTGATTTTGTATGTATAGCTTAGTCCATATATTATTGTTGTGCTAATCATAACTCACATAACACAAAAGTAGCACAGAGGATTTTAACACCAAAGCAACAATTTACAGTGGGAAAGAAATCCAAACAATGCAAAACAAAAGAAATAACGTTTGCACTCCACATTTGTTGTTTCACTGCAGACTTTACCATAGCATACATTAGTGGGGAATAGGTTCCATTTTGGTGTGATAGAAAGCCAGGGTTAATCATGTCTCTCACTCCTTCACTGACTCTCTCTCTCTCTCTCTCTCTCTCTCTCTCTCTCTCTCTCTCTCTCTCTCTCTCTCTCACTCTCTCTCTCTCTATCTCTCTCTCTATCTCTCTCTCTCTGTGCTCTGGCCTTCTCTCCCACTATCCGGGAAAACAA
>JAODUK010034136.1:0-46461 GCA_027564635.1 Typhlichthys eigenmanni | reverse complement strand
GCCACAACATCCATCCATCCCGCTCTCTCTCTCTCTAACTCTCTCTCTCTCTCCCCCCCCCCTTCTCCTTGGTCTTTTATGAGGACTTGTTGCCACAACATCCATCCATCTTTTTTTTCCCCCCACATTTTCTCTGCCCTGCAGTTTGTCGACGATAACGCTGGAGAAGGAAGCTGTTTCCCTCTCTCTCTCTCTCTCTCCCTCTCTCCCTCCCTCCCCCTCTCAGCAGCTGGGACTCGGGGAGCAGTGAAATCAGTGTGTGAAATCCCTGAGACGTGGATTCACACAGAACACTACACGTGCACGAGACTCTGGATCCAAACGTTAGGGGGCGGGGACCGCTGACTTGGGAGAGTGAATACGAACCGCGGTGAATCCCGTGTGCCACCTACATCTCTCTCTCTCTCTCTCTCTCTCTCTCTCGCTCTCTCTCTCTCTCTCTCTCTGCTGGAGTCTATCAACGCCTCCATCTGCTACATCCATCACTGCCCTTGGCCGTCTGTGTTAATGCACACCATTCTACACGGATGGACAGATGGGAGGGAATGGGGGGGGGGAGGGGGCAAGCCAAGAGAGAGACGTAGAGGGTGAGGGCATATAGACTGGCATCTGGGGGCACGAAGATAGGAAGAGGGTAGCACTATAGGATTTAAGAGAGGTGTGTGTGTGTGTGTGTGTGTAGAGGAGAGGTAACAAATATCACAATTCCACACCTGCACACGCGCGCACACACACATACATGCAAACCCCCACTAATATTACTTATTTACAGCCAAATCAATACAAGCTACTATATAGCAGGAGCTAAACTATTCAGGCTGCAAAGTAGACATGAAATCTGCTCCTGCAGCTCCATGTATGTACAGTACTGTGCAGCTTAACTAAATACAACTGAGAACAGATAACAGGATTTGTGGCTTATAAACACAACTATTAATACCTGACACTAAACTGTAGGTCTGTCCCCTGCCTGTTTGTAATCTCACCCAACCCCCAAACCGTACCCCAGAGTCCCATATAAACACACACCAGCCTGCCAAAGTGATCCATTGTGTCTGCAGCTTTCAGGCCCTAACACAACTCCCACATAAACATTCTGCGTTTTACTGTAATGAACACACTGTAAACCACATCTTGTAATAGCAGCGATAGTTTGTAAAATGTCAATTATAGTTTATACTGAAAGATTTACTATGCACAAGATCATTTAATAAGTAGTACCAATACAAACCCTAAATACTCCCTCCTTGTTAAAATACAAATAGAAAATGTTTAATGCTCAAAACTATACTGTATATGCACCCGTTACTTACAGTATAAGATTTAATACTGCAGTGCAACTATTTTGACATAGTTTTAGGCACGTTTTTTTGTTTGTTGGCTTTAAAATGCTCAGTGATCCTGCAGTCCGTTTTATTATGCATTGGAGTAGGGTGGAATTATAATAGAGCTGCGCTGAATAACATTAACGCCACAGCCTGTGGACACAGTCATAGATCTCAGGGAATGAAATGGCAAGCCTAGTGTGGACAAAGACCTCATTCAAAATGAATAACCTTCTGAACTGTTATGGATTGGATGTCCGAGGCCAGCGCATGTATCCCTTGTTCAAATTAACCTTGGAATCTGTCTCATAGAGTTATGACCACATACAGCCAGATGGCTCACAGGGTAATCACTTGGTAATCTATTAACTGCTGAATTATACTTCAGTGTGAATACTCACTCTTTGTTCAATTATGTCTGGTGGCAGGTTAGTACTATACAGTATGTTAGAATGGTTGACTCCCACTTGAAAAGTCGTGGGTTCGATCCCCAACAAGACCAGTTTACCGAATGTGCTCCATTGTTCTGTGACTGTACTCACTGTTATGTTATGTAACTATATTTCAATAATAAATAGCAAGCTTTTTTTTAAATGTCTGCTATTTGACTGTAAAATGTGGTCTTTTAATACACAATTATAAAACATTTTTAATGGATTGTGCACATAAAAAAAACAGGCAGGTTTCTGAAAACATGGCAGCCATTCAGAAGGGAGTATGTTGGCTACAATGTTAGTGAATAATGCAGGAGTTGTGATTGTAGTGGAGCCAGATGGAACGATTTGCTGTGGTGACGTTATTGTACCATGGCGCTGAGATGCTGAGCTACCATGAGCGGCAGCATATTCACTCACACACACACACACACACACGCATGCATGCACACACGCACAGCTGACACTTTATTAGGTACAGCTTTTACCTAAACGTGGACACAGGAAGAGGAGAACCTGTTTTGATTCTGTCCTGTTCGAGGTTCAAGGCATAATGTGTGCAGAGGTGCAAAGTATTAATGCTAAATCTTGTTTGCTAATCATCACCTATTGAATCTTAACCGTCCTGGAGGGAGGGGTGGATTCGTCCCTCTGTTGGTTGCAGTCTTTAGAATTTACAGAAAACCAACTGCCTGTCCAAATTGCCCAGACTGTAATCGGGTTAAAAGCCCAACCCGAAAGAAAATGCTCCATATAAACACTACGTTCAGAAGAGCTGATTGAAATTTCATTCCGAGGGGTAGTAGAATCCATTCCATAACCCGACTGAAAGAAGAATTTTACCATGTAAACGGTTAAACCTGATTACTTCCTGGTTGAGTTATTCTGCACATGCCCAGGCTATTCTGCACAGCACCTGTACAAAGTCAACTGCGACACGCAAAGAAAACGTGAATGGGAGTTAATACGGTAACTTTACCTGGAGCCGTAAATCTCTCCACCAGTCACACAAATAGCCTCAGTCTTCCCACAACGTGCCTACAACTAGAGTCTAGCTGGTTTTAGCCTTTTTGCTAGTGGGACATGTTTCAATACCGGGCCCAATGTGTGCATGTTTAACATTGATTCCAATAAATTGCGACGATGCATGTAAACACCAGGCCTGATTAGATGATATTCCATGTAAGCAGGTAAACCAACATCTACAATCGGAAAGATTCCATTTCCATTCGGAAAGACAAAAAAGTGTCCATGTAAACCAAACAGGACAACTCAGACCTTGGATAATGCAACATGTAAAAATGGTCATATCCTAATCCATCCATCCATCCATTTTCATCCACTTATCCGTAGTCGGGTCGCGGGGGCAGCAGCTCCAGCAGCGGACCCCAAACTTCTCTTTGCCAAACCACATTATCCAGCTCTGACTGCGTTCCCAGGCCAATGTGGAGATATAATCTCTCCACATAGTCCTGGGTCTTCCCCCGATGCCTCTTCCCAGCTGGACGTGCCTGTAACACCTCCTGGATCATATCCTAATCTTAGTTGCAAAAGTTAAGATGACATCACGGTACTATCTTGCTGATCAGAGTTGGGTTTTCTCTTTCCTCAATTCAGCTTTACTTGTGGTCCTACGTCCAGAAACCAGCGATTTAAAATGTAAAAATAAAAAAGTGAAGCAAGTAAGATAATTAAAGGCTAATATTGTACATGGCAAGTTATCAAGGGAATTCACTGCAAAAACTATTATATAATTTAGTGAGATAATCTTGTTTTTAGATTTAAAATCTACTTGGACTTGTTTCTAATATAAATGGCTTATCTAGTGACTTAAGATTACATTCTGTGTGTTTGTTGGAAAACTGTGCAGACTTTCTACAACTCCACCCGACTCGACTGGACATGTCAAACTCTAGAACTTCCAACCGACTAACATTAACCAACACCGACTGACGGCACACACTGCCGATGGTTGGAGTTGGTCGCCGTTTGTCTGGGCAGTGTGCAAGCAGCTTTAATATCTTTCCATTACACACAACCTTATCTTTGCATACAGTATGTATGGAAGTGTGCGGCCCTCTCCAATATACTGTTATCCTCCCATCTCTCTCCATTAATAATGGCTAAAGTATCAAGCCATAAACATATCCCGCCCGGGTCTGCTCTATCTCCTTCCACCTCCCTCCATCTCCTGCTCCATCTCCTTCCACCTCCCTCCATCTCTTGCTCTTTTGTGACAGACCTATAGTTCCCAGCATCGGCAGAAACGCTTCCCTTTATGGTGATCATTTTAGGAGCGGTCTGTCGGTGGGGATTCGTGTGCGCCAGGGTCGTCGTTTGTATTCACGCTCTTCGCTATTATTTTAGTGTGCATGTGAGTGTGTGTGTGTGTGTGCGCGCAGTGGACACATGCTTGAAGCCAATGACAAAGCGAGGGGGAAACGAGAGAGAGGGAGGAGCAGGAGAGGAACGGAGGGGATCCAAACACTGGTGCATTCGCAGGAGACATCTGTTTTATAGGAATAGGAGAGAGGAATTTACTGTGGGAGAATTAAATAATTAAAACATTATATTATATATACATATATAAAAGTCCATATATACTGTACACTGAGCGATAGAAGAGCAGGTTGAAGTGGGCCCTCACCTCCTATAGTGTACGGTAACTAAACAGTCATGTCCTTGGCTAGCAGAAGGGGGGCTAAGGAGTGCCCACCCTCTCTGGCAGACTAGAGGAGCATCGCCACTTGCCTGACCATACAAGGCATGCAGATGCCAGCTACATCCATTTATGTCCGTTGCCACCAGCAACAAAGAGGTGCTGTACCTAATTCTGGAGAAGACTTGCTAACGTTGAACCTCTTTAATGCCACAGGATGCTCCCTCAAATGCTCTGTCCCACACGATGGAAACACATTGTGAAGGCTAGGATATTGTTGTTTGTTAAATGTTCCTATTTACGGAGCCAGGGCTGTGCAGTAGCTTTTCTTTTCAGCATGGTAAGCTAGCTCAGCGGTTCTCATTTTAAAATGATTACAATGGCATAGTTTAGCCATAATTGTTAGTAGTACAGTTTATTCATTACTTTGATGTATTCTGCTACTATCATATATAAAAATAATATCATACAATATTATCGCTGTTATTCTTCTACCACCTCTGGGGATACAATTGCTAACTGTACCTTGAAAAGAAGACAATTAGCAGCTAAATAGATTTCATTCATTATTTATATTTTTTTATATCGACATCTGACCCAAAGGTCCCATTATGGGTGGGGCTCTGCATCACATACAGCATTTTCATCTGTATGTGTGGTTATGTTCCATCATCAGGCAAAGGTCGGCTTCCGAGCGTATCTAGTAGGAAAATCAAATGTAATATGTGCTGCTGTCTGAACGCCTTCTTACACAGATGCTGCTCAGCCTTGTTAGCAGACGAAGATGAATGCAATCTGGGAAACAGAATAATTAACGGAGCCTTCCCTTTCCCTATTGATCTTTCAGTATCTATATAGGCCAACATGAATGAGGGCAAGAGAGAGTGAGAGAGTGAGAGTGGGGAGAGTAATGGGGGCAAGTAGAGGATTTTAGCAAATCAGAGTGATGAGGGGGGGAGGATGTAATGGGGAGACCATTGTCTTAAAGAGGGTGGTGAAAACTGAAACCTGAAACATGGAGAGGTGGGGGGGGGGGGGTAAAAGGATAAACAGCAAAGAGTATAATAGAGGAAGAAAAAGGAGGCATACAATATAGAAAGGGTGACCGAATGAGAGAGAGAGAGAGAGAGAGAGAGAGAGAGATTGAACACGACAGACAGAATAGAGAATTTAGATTTCGACAGGTTCCTTCTCCACCATTATCGTCATCAAACTGCAGGGTAGAGAAACAGTGTTTCCTGACATGCCCCAGACGGTTATGCACTTTATGTCCAAGAGGAACTACTGGAACACAATGCTACTGTAACTGACAGGCACCGTGGTACAGTAAGGGCATTTGACAACTATACACAGTGCTGTACGCACACACACTCCACAGACACTACAGAATACAAACATGCGGGACAGAGATGAGGCTAATCTAAAGACAACGGATTGAAGAAACGCAAACTAATGCTGGACACGCATGCACACACAGGACATAAGCAGTAGCATATGCAGTTAAAATTATTTCTCCAGGCAATCATTGTATCTAGTTTCATATCCTTCTTGAGCTAAATTATAGCTACATATCCTGGAGCAGACACACACACACACACACACACACACCCACGCACACACCTTGCGTTATCCTCTATACTTTACATTAAATGCACTTCAATGCATACGATGGTAATAGCACTCTCTTGCTCCATTTCTTTGTGTTTTTCCAAACACACACGCACACAAATAAACAAGTACACGTATACCTAACAAGCCACAGCGTTCCATCAATTATATCAAAAGGATTGACACAACTATGGGCCATGACTCATTGGCCTATTGCTCGTCAGAGCACAGCCAGAACCCATGCGTTATTCATGCAGGCACACACACACACACAGTTCTTCACAGACACAAACTCCCTCGCTCGCTCTCACACACACACACACACACACACACGGTTACTTGACATGTTTCATGAACGAGTCTTAATTATCGACACTCGGTGTGAGATATAGCATTTAATAGAGCCAAGCTGTTATTTACAGTGTCAGGCTGTACTGCTAAAGCCATGTGCATAACCTGATAACACAAGGTCACAGGAACAGTTTGAAAAATGTTGTGGATTGTTGACAGGCCAAACGTTTATTGTTGTAATGTTATATGATAAATAATATAACAGTTAATACATGTATTTTATCATTATAAATATTCTTAACATGTTATAAAGGCTAACATCTGGAAATAGCATTTATACGGACCTAAAGGAATGTCAGTTAATCATCACCTATACATCAACCTATCCACATTCTGTACAAGAACAGAATAACAAGTCAACTATAGAATCCATATACTCTACTGCAGGGGTGCCCAATCCTGGTCCTGGAGAGCCGCTGCCCTGCATGTTTAAGATGTCTTTTTGCTCCAACACACCTAACTCAAATGAATGGGTCGTTATCAGGCTTCTGCAGAGCTAGATGATGACCCATTCATGTGAATCAGGTGTGTTAAAGCAGGGAGACATCTAAAACATGCAGGGCAGTAGCTCTCCAGGACCAGGACTGGGTACCCCTGCTCTACCGTAACAGAGGCCCGAGGGCATGTACTCGGCTAATCGGTTTCTGGGATTAATTGCATGGAAAATGTTGCATATCTTTGAAGAACTGAGCTGTAATAATTATGTAAATAGAGTGCAACTAACTACTTTTTATTTTATTTTTTTGGTACCACTTTACAATGCTTAAAAAGTACAGTATATCTTCATCTTGAACACGAAATAATAAAAATTATAAATTACCTGATGATGGACAATTTATTGGATACAGTCCTTGTATAGAAATTTACATATAGTGGAACACAAAATAATTTATCATACAATAGTTAATATGTACTGTATGAGTTTCATGAAAATTGTGATCTCACACATGGTGAAACACAGACATAATCGGGAGGCAGATAAAAAAAATTAAATAAAAAAACATATTGACTTGCTACATGTCTAATGAAGCATTTTTTGCTGGGATAATTGGTCCTTTTGGTTTGTTTCTTTTGATCTGCGGCTGAGTAGTGAGATGCGGGAGGCTGTTGAGCCTATATAAAATGCCTTTCCTACTCTATGGCCTGCAGCGCAAACATTAAACACATTTGTTCTCTTGAGGAACAAACTCGAATGCGCTCGCAGTCTCGCACACGCGCACACACACACACACACGCGCGTATGGTACTTCGACACACAAGCACGCACACACACACTAAACTTGCAAGTGATTTATGCGATTAGCTAAACCTTCATGAGCCTTGAACCTTATGAGCTCAGCAAGGCTATCCCTTGCAGTAGAAACATCAAGGAGGCAATACCTTATTACAGCAAGCGAGGAGGGACTAAGAGAAGGACCTAGATGCAGATGAATCACAGAGGAAGACAACTAGATGTGGATCAAGAGGCAAACGACAACAAGAGAAAGAGAGAAGCTTAAAGGTAGCCAAAGCGAGAAGGCAAAAGTAAATGAGATGGAGGTAAGAATGAAAAATGAACAGAATGAACAGATGAGGGGTCACCTGGGGGGCTGTTGAGATGAATGCGGTGGCAAGGATGCGACTTAAAACACTTCTTTATTCTTACAGTATAGTTGGCGCAAGGTGACAGTAGATAAATGGATTATTCTCCCCGAGGCGGACAGAGATACAGTACTGTACATACAGCTAAATGATTATTTCATACGATTACTCATTGACTTTGGAAAGATGTTGCATTTACTGCACCTAAACAGTGAAAACAGATTTAACTGTGAAATATCTCTTAATACTTTTCATGTTGATATTTCACTTTCACCCTGTAATGGGCGGAAGTGAGCATGTGCCTGCCATTCAGAACACAAGAGCTTACACACAAGAATTTACTTACAAAACAAAACATGCAAAATAATAGTTTTCCTCGAACATACTGATTTTGTAATTGTTAGGAGCCAAACTTGAAATCAAGATAAAAATTAATTTAATTGCAGTAAATGGAGAACTTACCACTTACAGTACCGTTAAGATGATGACGCTCTACGTTCGTAGGGTCACCAGCCAGCTAATGTCTCTACACCTCTTAAGCCCGCAATATACTTGCTTTTAACTATGCGTACGCAAGATAGCTACCATGCGTATTGGGCGCCTTTGGAGCGTCGTTAGACTGGTGGTGGTTGTTGTGGAAATTCAGAAGTAGTCAAGGAAAATAGTCTGGGTTCGGCCAGGGATGAATCGGCCCTGATCTTTCTCCTATTGGGTATATTTTAAATCCTATAAGCACACGCAAGGTACGCAGGCTAGTATGTGAACAATGCATTTCGCGACGCAGCTGCTTATCTACATGTACGCGCTGCACAAAACAAAGTATATCGGGGCCTTTGGTGTGCACGGCTGCCTTCTACCGCTCCTCAATGATCCAAGATCCTCCTGAACTTCTGCGTGCCAGAACTCGCCTGCAGAGTTCTGCTGTTGGCTTGAGACCAACTCAATACTGTATATTGGTCACCTAATGTACTGCAATAAATTAAATAGAAATGGTCTCCTCAGTTGTGCTACAGCACCCTCGAGAACCCTATATTTCCACCTCAGAAATGCAGCTGTGTGGCTAGGATTGGGATGGATGGGTGGGGGTAGAGAACTGTAGGGGGAGAAGAGAGGTGGTTACCAGGTAACCAACACTTGGTTGTGAGGGACATATGTGGCTGGATTCCATACTAAAAGACAATTACGTGTTTATTTTATTCTGGTTTGAACCACAATTTCACAAAACGTGCAATGCATTTATACAACAGCAAAAGAGAAGCATGTAAAATTAAATGAAATACAGTGCATGTTTTACTGATTAAATCATCTGAAAATGTAATTAAGGCAGTTGGCATGCACCATCTCTCTATTTATAACCAATAACCATACACTAGAACACGTCTGACACCCTCTCTTATCTAAAGACATTGTGTCACAGACTATTGTTTTGCATTTTGCAGGGTTACTATTTGCATGAGCCAAGACACAAAATTATTAATATGGTTGATTTGATCAGAATGTCAAGATGCGAAAAATATTGACTTAACACCTGTTGAGCCCCCGTGTCCCCGTACCGGCATAAAACACCTGTTTTATTTAGAAGCTAGAACGTAAAACGTTTAAATAACTGAATTATTTTACAGTGCAGAGACATACAGTATATTCTATGTACAGAAAGCATAGACTCTCACAAAGATAACTAGCATGTCCACTTACAGTAGAGATGACAAAAAAACAAGAATATGTTTTCGTGTAGAGTAGTGCTAAATTACGCAATAGCAATCGATAATTTGTGTTCTTTTATAAAATATATAATCCATCGATCAGCTACCTTGTGTTGAACTGTCTCGAGGGTTCCAGCTACTGCCCGGAATACCATATAATCTTGTTTGAAACCATCCATATATATTCCGATATCGGAAACACCTGTTACAGATAAACGTTTGCGCAATTATTACCAGAAATCCGACCATTAAATCAGTATAACCCAGTTTACCTGCAATTGCTGAAACATTAGTAGAGAACATCACTTCCTACTTTCAAGTTATGACAAACGCTTCAACTTTGAACTTAATCAAGATCGCGTGTATATTTTGATGGACAGTTTTTTTGTCAAGTCACGACCAAACTTAAAACGTAAATCTACTTATGTAGCTAGCGAATGGGCTTGGCTATTCAGAAAAACAGTTTGATATACTGTATATTAAAGACTACAATGCGTCATATGTATGTAAAATTGGTCAGATATTAAATATATTATGTATTGCATTTCGTAGCTAAACATCTGGTATGATATTCTTTGTAATGTATAAATGTTATTTCCTAACCATAGCATGTTTTCTTTGAATGTTTTAATCGATATTTTACATTTTAAATATTGAAAATGGTTAATTAGGCATTGTCAACAAATGGGTACATTTAGCACAATTGCAAGAGACACTTATGAGACAATAGGGGGTCCTCTTTCAAAATATTGTGTAGTTCCATGGCTGTTTACCCAATCATTCTGAAAATAAAAACAAATGCTTTATACCCCTGGGAGACATAAATAGAGACAGGCTTTAGTACAGCTCTAATGGCCACACACACAAAACTATTAGGGTTGCAGGAGAATGCTAACCTTCAAAATTATCTTGCGAGCTTCAGTTTAATTTCGTCGTGAGAATCAGTCTGGAAAGCCTAGGAATAATTTTGAATGTGTCCAAGTAACAACTGAACTTTCCAATCAGCATCGTGTTTATAGCTATACGGACGTGGATTTCCAATCAGCGTCGTGTTTATAGATATACGGGCGTGGTTTAGATGTGGCGACATCGAAAACGTACGAAAACGACCAGATGGTTCATCCAATCAACTGTCAAGTATTTTTTAAATATTTTTTATATTATATATTATATATATAGTATATTTTTTTTTCAACTGTCAAGTACAGACATTCACAAACCGTTTCAATGTACAGCTCCACAGATGGACTTGTGACAACAATTCCTCTGGCATGTCAGGTTAGGAGAATGCCGCAACTAGCAACATACAAAACATCTGATTCATTCCAACACTGGGAATTTGTCTGACAGTGAAATCGTATGGAAGTTGTCAAATGTAAGGCTGAAAAGCTGATGGTTTCAGAGTTGTTGTTCTGTGACTATTGTTAAGAGAAATGTGATATTCTGTACAATTTACCGTATGTTATTACACGTGACTCATTCTGGTCCTCATAATTAAACATAGTCTCTCTCTCTCTATACATACTGTATCTCTATCTCTCTCTACCACTTTGCAAAATATGACTCAAATCAAACTGGTCGATGTAGTTGATCTTTAAAAGTTAAAAGTAATTTCAGTGTTTCGGTCCGCCAAATAATTGTGGCAGACCTCAGTGACCTGCTTTCGCTGGCAGAGTCATTATAGATGTATTATAGTGATCAAAGATGGGAACTGTAATATGTGCCACTTGAGGCTCATTGGGGCAGCACATGGTTTGTCTTAGTCCGCAACCCTGCACCAGCTCCTTGAGTTAAGCCCCAGACACGCTGCAAGCCCATCGCCTTGACGCTGAAAATTGGTCGCTTGTTTACATCACAGGCTCTGGTTGCCATGGTATCCCTCTCGTATTTTTCACACTCGAAATGTTTCAGCCAATCTGTCAATCGACAGTATCCTTAGCTCCCGTTGGTAGTCTCCTCAATCGTGTCGCCTGGAGTTGAGATTAGTTTAACTGGGCACCACTTTGCGTCGCCGACCGCTATGTCGCCCGTCAATCGACTTTCAAATGTCTCTCGTCGCTGCTAGTCGCTTGTAGTGTGTCCAGGGCAGATTTTTTTCATGTGCAGGCTGTGAGGCAGGAGAGACCGACTGAGCCACTAATTTAAAAAAAGAAATAAAATAAAATAAGTTTAACCGACTAGTATTTATCGTGCCGACTAGCGATGTTCCCAGCGTTTAACCGTTTAACCGACAAGTATTTATGGTGCCGACTAGCAATGGTCCCAGCATTTAACAGTTTAACCGACTAATCGCGCACATTTCTAATTTAATATATTATTAAAATAACTCAATCAATTCAAATCAATGGCTAACCTTTCAAGAGCTGGAGCCAAGTATTTAAGGCCACAGGTCGTGACTAGTATCTATGGTCTACTGCAGTGGTCCCCAATCCTGGTCCTGGAGGGCCGCTGCCTGCATGTTTTAGATGTCTCCCTGCTCCAACACACCTGATTCTAATGAATAGCTTGTTATAATGACCAATTAATTTGAGCCAGGTGTGTTGGAGCAGGGAGACATCTAAAACATGCAGGGCAGCGACCCTCTAGGACCAGTTTTGAGAAGCATTGCTAACTTCCATCAATGTTATCACTCTACTGTATATTGTCTTCTCCCGTTCAAATCAGAGAACACAAACTTCAAACCGATATTCCTACATAGCTAAATTGAACTTCTAAATCTTAAATACATTACAACAGCTTAGCGCTGTGGACTTCGTAACATGTAAAGCTGCATTTACTTGCTGAACATTTATAGAAAAAGAAAGTGTACAGTATGCCTGATGTCACGTCAAGTCAAGTCTGTTTTATTTATATAGCCCTTAATCACATTGCAGTCTCAAAGGGCTGTAAAGCCTAAATTTCACATGGAAACCAACAACACCCCCTTAACCTGCTCCTCCCCCCGGGCAAGGAAAAACTCCCATTAAAACCCCATAGGAAAAAAAAAGGAAGAAACCTTGAGAAGGGACCACAGAGGGAGGAATCCACCCCTCCAGGATGGTTAAGATGCAATAGGTGATGGTAGGCAAACAAGATTTAGCATTAATACTATGTATAATAATTTTTACATTGTGTCGTGCTTAAGAACTAACTCATCGGAAAGATTTAAAGCGTTTTGTAAGTTAGTTAATTATGAGTGGTCTGTTAATTGTATCATTATACACCACAGGATGTCCTTTACTGATTAAATGTTAGCATATTATCTGCATGTATGTATGTATAGTAGTTTTTTTATTTATTTAATGTGTTTATCTAACAGTTCAGCAAACAAGCATATGGGTTTGTGTTTTATACTTACATTTTTTCCATATGAAGTAATTAATCACAATGTTTAATAATAATTGAGATGCATGAGAAGCTAAACGCTTTGGCTAATGTATACATAATTCACCAAGTACCCTGGGTGGTTTTTCAGTTGCTTTATGCCAGGGGTGCCCAACCCTGGTCCTGGAGAGCCACTGCCCTGCATGTTTTAGATGTCTCCCTGCTTCAACACACCTGATTCACATGAATGGGTCATCATCTAGCTCTGCAAAGGCCTTAAAAAACGACCCATTCAGGTGTGTTGGAGCAAAGAGACATCTAAAACATGCAGGGCAGTAGCTCTCCCGGACCAGGGTTGGGCACCCTGCTTATGCTGTGTGTAATGGAGGTATATCTGAGGACATGGCTGCATTTGTTTGGCCCTGCCTTTTGAGACGGATTCATTAGGTCTTTTCCTCTGAGTGTGTGACCAACTGACTCTACCTGTTCCTGAATGTGCACCATGAGACACTAGGAACCACATGGTTCTGGTCTTGAGGTCATCTGAGGGTGCATGGTCCGCATGATGACAAAATGCTGTTTCAACCGCCACCGGCGGACACCGTCGTAAACAAACGCAGATGCGCACAATCGTGCACATCCCCCTCAAAAACCTCCACCTAGTGTGGCGTGATTTACCATATGCACGGACACATTTTCACACATGAACGCATGTATGAACACTGGCATTAACAGCAAAACAAACAAACAAACAAGTACGCAACATAAATAGCTTGTGGCAGTCACACAGTAGTGTAGCCAGAAGATGAATACCATTACCTTTTACAGACATGCCCTGTGGCGCGTTTGTGCGCACACACACACACACATTGTACACACATACGCACTGAATACAAACAACTTTGCTATTGGTGGAATTGGAGATAGACAGGTGACCTACAGAAATGACCTGTTAGCACGTTAAATACTTTCTTTCCTTCCTCCATACCAATTTGTGTCTGCCACATGCATGAATCTGCGACCCAATGAGCCTCATTCAGCTACACCATGACAGGTGTTTTTCCTGGCCAACAGCCAAGCTGCGTGCGCACGTGTGCGCGCACATTAACACGTCCACGACACGCACACACGCGCACACGTGACGCACACTGCCGTACAGCTCATATGTGAGCATGAGCGAGAACAAGAGCGGCGGAATCAACCCTTACCTTTGCGATAGTTCACCTGCTTGGTTTGCATGGAAAACGTTCCCACCACGATCCCCATGTTGACTTCTGAGCACAAACGGGATGCGCACTGTGTGTGTGTACGTTGTATCGCTCTGGTTGTGAGTGAGTCTGAGAAGATAACGCGTGCGTCTGTGTGTGTGTGTGTGTATGTGTGTTTTAATTAAGTTATCCCATCAGCCGGTTGTAGCTGGGCAAATAAAGATATCACTCCTCATGTCGCTAGACAACTACGGAGCGTGCGTGCTGAATGAAATCGAGGCTGCACGCGGATTCTGAAGCCACCTTTGTGCTGTCACTGAGGCAGACTCCTTCACGCCCCTTATCTCTCCCTCTCTCTCTCTCTCTCTCTCTCTCTCTCTCTCCCTCTCTCTCTCTCTCCCTCTGTGTGTGTGTCCCTCGCTGCCAGACTGTCATTCCATCAATTCCTGTGTGTCTGCCGAGCTATCTGCCTCTCCGTCTCGCCTCTGTCCTCCTCCGTCTCTTTGGTCGCATAGGGGGAAGGGGGGGATTTCACAATTGCACCGTGGGAGAGAGAGAGAGAGAGAGAGAGAGAGAGAAAATGAACTAAGAAAAAAATGAGAGCAAGAGAGAGGGAGGGAGGGAGGGAGATGGAGGGAGAGAGAGGGAGACGAGGAATACTCAATGAAGGAGGGATGGAAAAGAGGAGAGGGGGCGGTGGTTGGTAAGAAACAAAGAGACAGAGGCTAATTCAGAGAATTCACAGAGAAGGGGAGACAGAGAGGGCTGGGGGGAGGGGATGGAGGGAGGAGTGACAGAGAGAGAGAGTGTGCTAGAGATGAAGGGAGCAAGAGGTGAGGGGAGATAAGGGAGGCGTCGAGCCATCCCTTAGCTATTCAGCAGGCAAACAGCCTGATTGGAAAGAGTCTGTATCTCCACGCACACGCACAGTGTGTGTATGTGCGTGAGGCCGGGGGGGAATGGGGTCGGGGACAAAGGCGTGTATATCTGACACCGCCATGCTTTAAACATCACATCGCACATGTTAGCCCACGCAGCTTACGTTACATTGGGAAACACATGGCCTCACAGCGGATTATCTCGGGTCACCTCAGCTGCTCAACACCGGCCGCACGCACACACACACACACACAAACGTGAGCGTCACAGGCCACACACAAACCACACATTTGTAGTAATTGGAGTTTTTTGTTTTGTAACCTTGTTTTTTTTCTCTGCCTGCATGGGAGGTGAAAACCGCTGCCCTAGAAACAGTGAACGCAAGCACACAAAGCCTGCCTTTGTGTCACTATACTCTCAGCTGGAATATTCCGATTGTTATTCTTATTCTTATGGTAAACAGGCGTCCTTCAGCCAATCAGGCATAGATGTGATTTTGAAGCATGGCCATCTCCTGCCGTCTTCCACGGAACAACCCAACAGAAGGCTGGCAAATAACTGAGACTGGATGGGTTGCACTAGACCCCCACACTAACTAAATGCTGAGCGCCTACGCCAGCCCCCCGCAAATACATTGAAATTCCTCATGCGTCTTTGGCTATGAACACAGTTGGCTGCGGTGTAGCCCGGGCCACGTAGGCCAATGATGAAATCATTAAGGCCAGGGCATTCCTTCTAGAGTACTGACCATGTGTACAGTACTGTTGCCTGCATGGCCAGGGGTCATTGCTGGAGGAGGGCGGGAGGTGGATGGAGGGAAAGAGAGATGGGAGAGAGGCAGGAAATGCATACAAAATGTGGGAGAGTGAGCACAGGTAAGGGAGAGAGAGAGAGAGCGAGAGAGAGAGAGAGAGAGAGAGAGAGAGATAGAGAGAGAACGCAGGACCCCGGTAGATGGCAGTCAAGAATTTGTACTTCTTAGTACCATTTTATTTTCATTTGTTCGGCTGTGCTTTAGTCGGTCACAGCCCACCTCTCCCACCCCACATCTCCCCCATTCCCCACAGCTCGCTTACAGGCACAGTGGCCTGTTGTTGCTGCAATTTAGTTCTACTGCTAACCTTGTGACAACACACAGATACACACACGTGCACATGCACGCACACACGCGCACACACGTGCACATACACGCACGCACACACACACACACACACGGGGAGCGTATCAGCAGAGGTGCGCCACACAGGAGAGATAACACAAAGCAGACGGCAGCAGCCACACATCCATGCTGCAGGCTAGTTAACTAGCAGCTAGCTAACGTTAATAAGGGACGAGACTAGAACACAACACAACACGAGTTAAAGGGACGCTCCCCAACCTACGTCTGGAATTACACGACGTACTGTACGCAGGGACGGGTCGATATATCATATTATCGTTTATCGCGATAAAAACACTGACATAATCGTATCGTGGTGAATGTCCATTATAGGGATAATCATGAATATCTCCACACAAATATTAATATTTTCACAAGTGGCTTGAAAGAAGCTGTGTAGCTCACATCAATTGTATTGATTTACTAATTGACTTATTAGTCGATATATATTATCGTTTATCGCGATAAAAATATAATCGTATCGTGGTACCATACATATTTTTTTCAAAATTAAGGTCCCATAATACGGAAGTGACTTAGGCTCTCTATAACATGGTCTGTAGATACACTGTATATTATACAGTGTAGATATCTGCACTTTGCGTATCGGCCAATACAGAGTACCGATCCGATTCCAGTGTTAAATTCAGTTTTAAGTTAAGTTGCAAAATAAATGACAGCCTCCATCTCTATTTTAGGACTTCGATGCATTTTATAAACCTGCTGCTGATAGCGTGGCCTGGGTAGGTTAGACATGGCTGATGCTTGATCAGCCCCACGGATCGGTTACAACTGTCCAATTGTCACCGATACCGATCCAGCTATTTAAGTCAGTATCGGACCGATTTCCGACCTCAGTATCGTATCGGTGCCGTCCCTAATTATTACCATTATGTCTTTGCACTCTGCACCTTCACACAACAGACACGTCACTTGTGCACCCTTTGTGTAGCAACATAAGAAGTATACAATGGCTAAAAGAATATATAGAAAACAGAATAACATTTAAATACCTAAAATGGTAATGAAGCGACATAAAACTGAAATAATAATACAATGACCATAAGCAACAACAGGTGGTGCAATGCTGGACATCTCAGTCTGACATTGGCTGTGCTAGTCCTATCCAGAATGATGTGGATTAAGCCGGGCGTCATCCCAGCTCCCGGTCATCATTTATTAACCATTACACAACGGGCCTTTTACTGACCAGTCATGGCTGGCTGGGAGCAGCAAGAGAGAAGTAGAGAGAGAGAGAGAGAGAGAGAGAGAGAGAGAGAGAGAGAGAGATGGGGAAAGAGAAAAAGAGAGGGGGGGAAGGGGGGAGGGGAGAGAAGGAGGGGATGACGAAGGAGTGTATAATCTAAAAATATTGCGAAGGGCAGCAAACAGAGAGACTGTTTACGAGCAAGCACAGAGGGTGAAAGCAGCCAGAAACAGGCAGACAGATAGACACACTGACTGGGCGATGGTGAATAATGTACATAGGTGGTTTATAGCTGCCGTCTGCTCTTAGAACATGAGCGATGGACAGAAACCGACACAGGAGAAGATCGGAGACATCGGGGGTGACGAGGGCCGAGATTTGGGAAGATCAAGATGGAAATATATTAGTGACGGGAGAGAGGATTAAGACTGGGTGTGACGATTAAACGTAAAGGGCTTTGTAGGGCGCAGAGGGAGGGGCGGAGATATGAGCGCAGAAGAATTTGTAGGGCAGGACTGATGGAGGGAGTCGAGCAGGGAAAAACGGAAAGCATGAGAGAGCACAGCAAGAGAGAATGTCAGTCTGTCTGTCAGCCCGTCAGTCAGTCAGTAATAAATCAGCGTGTGAGACATGATAACGGTGTGGTATAAAACAGTGGCTGGCCACAGTTCATGCTGGTTGGGCCAGGCTCACTGTCCTCTGACTCATCACAAGCCAGATTGATTTACTGAAGCAGGGAGAAAAGGAGACAAGCTCGACGGTCCGGTCAAACGCACCACGCACCACGAAAAGCCATCTGGTCCACAAGAACCCATGTGCTGCCATCAGCCCATTCACTATACAGTAAAACACCAATCTAGCATCTGCCCTAGTGTCTTGTATATACAGTATCAAGGTTTAAAGGTGACTCCTCAATTGCTTTATGCCGCCTCCCAGAAACACACATTTCTACCCCAGCAGATTGGCTGTGTCTCAATATGCGTTCTTTTCTGTTTTTGCGTTCTTGCGGACTTGTGAAACGTCATCATTCACAGCCAAGTACTCTTCCAATTCACAAGTTTGTATCTAGCCAAGAACAGATAAAATACCAGGAAGTGTTCTCGATTAACGGTTTTTACCAAGGATGCATCCAGTGGTGACTTGTGTGAACTTGTCCGTGGAATATCCCAGAATGCATTTTGAAATCAACAAGCGGCAATGTCAGTCGAGAAAACACTCAACAATACTAGCTATACTTTTCGAAATACTACTGTTATTGTGTCACGAAATGCTGTTTTAAGAGGTTTTGAAGCGAGAATATATATGTTTTAACTTCAAATCTGTAGTCGATTTATCAAGACGGAGTCTAGTTGAAATTTTGCTACAACGATTTCGTAGATGTGAGGTCCCGCTAACAGACCGGCACAGCCATGATCCCTCGCCGGCTATCAAGCGCTCACTGTTGTCATCCCTAGGTATTGCGCAATAGCCTAGAAAGATAGCCAAGAATATGCATCTCAATCTAGATTTTCAGAAGGACACTTGGCAAGAACGCAAGTGCGTACCTAGCGTTCTTGGAATTGAGAAACATTGTTTATGTTGGAATTGCTGGACAGTTTTGCATATGGGAGGGGTAGAGATCAATGCTTTTGTAACAGGTTTTAACCGCAAAGGAAATTCCACACATAACTCAAAAATCTTTGCCCTTAATTTGCCCAATACGTGTGTTTTGCCCATATTTCATTAATGCTGTTAATTTGCTGTATTACTATATATTGGTAAAAATGTATTTAAAAAATATTCATTAATGTAATTCCAGCCATTGCAAGAGAGATTTTCTGTTTATTTTCATGTAGAACACAGAATAATTATTTCATTCCCGTAAATGGTAAAAAATGAATTATGGTTTTGGATTTTTTTGTTCATTAACTTCCAAAAAGATGAATCACTATCAACAGAAGATTCTGTGTAAAGCTCTCCTCCTCTCTCCATGACAACAGCCCCTTCCTCTCAGCAAGGCCTTTGCGCTTATTTGTTCCGGAGAGAGGCCCCGGAGAGAAGAGCCAGACTGAACACCCACGTATCATATGTCAACTGTCAAAAGGAAAAACCTACTTTCTCGGGTTAATACACAGATGGTACATCTCACAGACTTCTTTCAAAACCACTTTCTGTGATGAACTCGCATAGCCTTTGTGTCATGGTGACTCAGGACGAACGGGCATGAATGGGCGAAATTTAACAACTAACCTCACCTTGCCTGGGGAGCATTCTGTGCTAGAGCTTTTAAGAGGTGGGGTGACCACACACACACACACAGTACACAAACCTCTACAGACCTATCATATTATCTGAAGATATCAGGAGTCATAAAGAAGAGTGTAGATTACTGTATTTAGGGGAAGCTAATCAAAACATTGTAGGCCACCTCAAATATTAATTTGAAATAGTAGTAAGTACTATTTTATTACAGCGGTAGTGAATAAGATCTGGTGTCATCATTTTAAAACCTTGTGTTGGACGAGGATATGTGCATCAGTGTTGGGTAATATTATTACTTTTTCCAGTAACTAATAGTGTAACTAATTAATTTTTCCAAAACAGATTGTTGACTCTTATGGTTCCAATAAAGAGGATTACATTCTAAAATGAGCTGGCTACACGGGTTGTCAGTTTTCAGAAGGGACGAGACAGTGTAGTGATTGTGAAAGTAATATATTAATGTAACTAGTAACGTAACTAATTACTTCTAATACCCAGTAATATGTAAAATAATATTATTACTTTTTGAAGGAGTAATAAGTAACTGGTAACTTACAATTCCTGAGTAACTTGCCCAACACTGATGTCCATATATTGTATAAACTGCATATGGAAGTTTCAACAAGTTTATCATACTTGATTAAAAACAACAAGTTTATCATACTTGATTAAAAACCTTATTTAATCTGTGGCATGAGGTAACTTTAAATAATGAAATAATGAAAATATAGTTGTTTTTAAAAGGATGCCAAACATCCTGAACTGGACACACTTGAGCAATATTGACTATTGATTTAAGAAATTAATGCTCACTGACAAATTCAACAGCAGGATTCGATACCTTAACAAAACAAGAAAATATATGTTAAACCTACATTTTATTTTGACCAGATGGGGGACGGAATTGTAGCCTGGTGTAACCAGACCTAAAATTAATTTTGTGAATAAGGTCTGGCCACGCTCCATTGGGAACAGTTGCTTCCTCCTACAGGGCATAGACCTCTAATTAATTTTTAAACTATTGGACAGCGCTAAACAATTCGGTGTTGCTAGAACTGTTTTGATCACCTCATCTAGCTCTACCACTATTTCGAAATGCGTTTGACCAACCCTGGTGGACCGCCAGCAGGATGGATGTGCAAACGATAATGCAGGGTTTCCAGACTGCTGAGAGCAATAGTCGGGAAGTTTCAGGCCAAGGTAATTACCAAACAGCAACTCATATTAATTAAAGAAAACACTAGCATCTCAGACCAAATCATATGCTTGATGGGCAACACAAACACACACAGGAGCGCGCACCGCTAACTTTAACGCGTGACAATATGGCTATGAAAAGAAACAGAGGAACTTGGATTAAGACACACACAGAGGGAGAGTGACCTACTTATCTGCTCAAGACTGAATTACTCAACTATACTGTATATTTTTACAGAGAAAATAGTTGTTTGCTGCTAGTATATTAAAATCATTTAAATGTTGTATATAGGACCTTTAATTGATCTAAGAAACTCGGTCTCGATAGTGGCGCGTAAAAAATGTGATGTTCATAAAATCAGTTTTTACGCAAAAGAATAGAACACTTGAAATAATAACAAAGCAGTGGTGGGAGGCCACAATACCCACCCTTGTGCATCCAATGACCTCCAGTGAAGAAGACAAGTCCCCCCCCCAGGCTCCTCCATCTAGCAGATGAGTGAGGTATTAATTATATGCTGCCAGGGGATTGATTGCAGTGTCGGAGCGAACCGTTGCAACCTCAAGATACTGTTCCATATACATGTGTGCATAATGTTTTAAAGATGTTTAAAGTATTATAAATCCCTTTTGGCACATCGGATATTAACTGACAGGAAACACACACACACACGCATGCACTCTGACATCAAAACATGTCTTATGGAGACGTACTGTACACAGACTTGAACACAGAGCACACACGTGAACATACACTCTCTAGACCTCTTTCTGTATTCCTCCATCTTATTCTCTCTCTCCCTCCCTCGCTTCCCCTCCCCCGCTATCCATGAATACCAAAGCGCCGTCCTGAGTAAAAAAGACTTGAAGGGAATATCTGATGGAAAAAGGCTGCTGAATATTTCATTGAGCGCTTATGAGGAACACTTCACATCTAGGCCTTGTGCCTGACAGGCTAAAAAGAGTCATTGCCTGTTTGAAATTCATGTCACTGTCCGTCAACATTCATTAAACACTATTGGCAGATCTGCTTCATCAGCAAGTACTTTAGGAGATAAATATTTAAAGTGTCGTGAAATGAAGAATGGAGTCAATTTTTTATGCTACTGCGTCCCACTATTCAGAAAAAACTATCTGGACTTAATGCATGATCAGGAAGAAGTGCATGGCGCCCTCTGTTGGCCATTCTAAGTATCACAGAGACTCCCACTCAATGGTGTGTGTGGAAAATGGGGGCAGTGAGATCACAATCACAAATAAACAACTAAACAATTAACTAATTAAGTGAGAATGATTAGTTTGGGCATGGGCAGTCAAGGTTGTAAGTGGTGTAAACGCCTGATAGTACCAATACAAGGCAAACTACAGTCAAAGAAATGAAGCAGACAAACTATAGCAAAACAGGAAATCAATAGTTATATGCACTAAATGAAATGATGGTAACCTTGGGGATGATGTTTGCTATAGCTGGAGAGAAGGGGTCTGCTGTGTTGACTGTGCTTAGTGTGGATGTTTAGCCAATAAAAAATTATTTTATTCAGCCAGTAGGCACCGACACACGTCCACAGAACACAAAAATGCAGCCCAACAGAATACAGATAAGTGGCAGCCACTTGCCAGGGGAAGATGATGAAGGGTTAGAAATTAAGGAAAAACATTATTTGCGGATCATCACGCTAATGAATGAGATATTCAGTGAATTTTACAAATATTGTATTAGCTTACAATTAGCTTGCAACAGCGGACTATACCTTTAAACCTTGTCAACACTTTTTTAATACATAATTTGGTTTCTGTTGGTTGTAAAATGTTTCGAGGTCAATAGGCCAGCATTAGTCATAGAACTGCCAGATGTTAGTTCTAATGTGATATTCGCCACCAGAGATTGTGACATATGCAGCATTCTCAATTTATCTGGGTCAAACAATGTTCATAAACAATGTTTAGGACCTTACTGACAAAATAAACCTGAATGGCAGTGCTATTGTAGAAATTACTACTGTGTGCTATAAATCACACAATGGCAGAAAGCAGGAAAAGAACACGTACAAAAAAACATGATCAATTCATAAAGAATAATAAAACCATCAAATTGAACTTTCCATAGGCTGCAAGACTTCAATGCTACCACCAGAGGTCAATGTTGCTTTGATATCTATATCCCAGGACAACTCTCTCTACTCAACCACTATTAATGTATTAAAAATAAAACACACCCACACATACATTCCATATAATAAACTTAAATATATTTACCACCACAAGATATTATCCAAAGAAATGTTTAAGAACTCAGACAACAATAACCTGGGGTTGCAGTTCAAATGTTAATACCACCCTGGAGCAATAGCCTACATGACTAAAAATGTCAAATTATACCAAAATGCTGACTTGAAGGTCACTTTATCATAAATGATTCTGATTAAATACCACAGCATATGAGGAGAGGCATGCCCATCAGCAAGTAGCAGTCTGATGGCTATAATATTTGACTAGTCGCCTTCAGCTGAGAGCACACAAAGACCCCTTTTAGATAATATTTCATATACTTAAAATATAACCTGCTGATTATTGGCAACTTAACCGGTATGTTTTTTAAATGTTGTAGCGGTTCTACTGAGCGATTTAAGCGATGGCTGCAATGGCATTACCTGATCAACTTATTGAGAGGGACTCGAGAAGACTGTTGTATATGTTTTATCATGTCTATATGTTTTATCATGTCAATGTTCCCTTTACAGAGTGGAAATAAATAGGTAATGCAGAGCATTTACCTCTACTAGCTGGTAAGTGGTAGATATACTAAGTAAATGCAATGTACTACACATTGCATTTATGCTTTCACATTTTGCAGGAACTGAGTTTGCTCTGCTTTGACCTTTATTGTTTTTCTGCAGCTTGAATAGAGATCCGCAATTAGCCTTCTTTGACTCTAATGATCGCAATGGGTTAATCTCTGCATATCACTTGAAACATTACACACATGTGCCATATGTGACGAAGAGACACACAACAACAATACTCGAAACCTAGACAACTGTGCAATTTATAGCATTCTGTTACTGTAACTCTCTCCAGGGCGTTGACTTTAAAATATGTAAATGCTCTCCTGTTTTTCCATGGAATTGGTTTTCCCGGAGCGCCCCCCTCACCCACACGTGAAGTGAAAAAAGGATGCCTGACATGTTGACTTCACACCCCAGTAAAACACCACGCTCCCAAAATGAAACGCAATGGGTAGTAAACACAATCAATAGCACTGTAACGGCCCTTACATAACATGGAGGACGTGTGTGTGTGCGTGTGTACAGGGCTCATAAGCCTTCTCTAAGACAATGGTGTAAGAGTGTGTGTTTCTGTATGTGCATCAGGCTGATATTATGCACAACTCTTATTAGGTTGATGTATGCATACACATCATTTGTCTATTATAAAGTGCTTGTGTTTGGATCTAGCTTGTCCCTACAGTACAGAAGAGCCAGTCTTGTGTATTGCCTCCATATATGAGTTTTGGCTGAGCAGCAATTGGTTACGCAAGCTAACCTCAGCAGCTAACCCCTATGACAGCACGTGTAAGGAACATGGAGGGAAAGCAGCACTAAGCCACTCTACAAATGAATATCTTTCTGCTTGAGATTTGTGTGTGGAACAGCATGGCTACTTTCCAGTAATGTTTTCTATCCCCCCAGTCAAAATAAAAAAGTAAATTGGCTTTGTGAAGCTGTGTGTGAGAGAGAGATGGCTACTTGTATGTGCGCCACTACATGACTATTAAAAATTACTCATGACTATTAAAAAATACAAGCATTGAATTGAGCTATAGAAAGTAACGAATTATCATAATATTATTATTAGTATATTTCATAGTGTTTTGCGGATTATAATCAGTATGCGTATACACATTTTCACACTGTGAGAAGCATGTTAATCCTCCCACACACACACAAACACACACAACACAACACAACACAAATAATTATCCAGAACAGTAAACCCTCCTTCTCCTCCAAATCTTTTCCCCACTGCAGGCGCATTGCCACACCAACGCTTTTTATTACACACATTCATCACACACACGCACAAAAAAAAAAAAAACACACGGCTCTCCGTCAACTTTATCGTGCCTTCTCTATCGGCGCGAACTCCTTCCATCTTTGTCTGTTTCACTCCTCCCCGCGGGGAACAAGGGGAGGAGAAGGAGGTCAACAAGCCAGAGGGGAGGAAAGGTAGGAGGAAGAGGAAGAGGGGTCAAGAGCATCAAAAACCTCCACAGTACACTCAAGAGATACCAGACATCCACACTCTATGGTATGTCCCTATTGATCTGTTAGCAGTAAGCTAAGCTACCTTTTGCTAACTACTGTTGGAAGTGTACAGCAAAGACTTGGGAACTGAACTCAGGGGGGTCCACAACATGGGACAATGGCCGCGCTCACAAGTAGACGCTCACAACGCAAAGTAACATGGTAAGCGCTCACATTCCCTGACACAAACACTGTGCATGCACAGTTACGTACCTTTATTGAGCGTTCCAGTTACCAGCTTGTGGAGGGAAACGGCGAACTTGACGATTCCTCGCTTACAGCGCTTGACGCACCCCGCCATTCCTTTGGGGGCCGAGAGGGTGCCCGAGAAACGGGCGAGAGTCTCCCCGGAAAGTGAGCAGCTGCCTCGGATAATAAACCTGAGCTGGAGGTCTGTTGTGATGAAAAGTGTGAGAGGGGAGGAGAGCTTTCTTCCTTCCTGCCACGGGGGGTCCCTCTGTCCCTCTGAGTGAGAACGAGGAGCTCTCCCTCTGCGAATCCTCGGTTCGCCCTGGCTCCTCCCACTATCTAACTCCTGAGAGGAACATATGGGTGACTCTGTGGGAAAGCTCGTTGTGCTGAAGACGAGATTTGATTAGAGAGCGAGAGCGAGAGAGGAAGAGAGAGAGAGTTAGAAAACAACTTTGAACAGGGGAAAGAAAAAGAAAACTTATTTTCAGTTTCACTATCTGACACCAGGATTGCAGGAGCCTGTACCTTCTCATTTCAGCCCTCTATCCCTGTCTTTCATGTTGTTGTTCTTCCTCTTGCGGAGGGAGTCACGTTCAGCACCACCGACGGTGGACAGCTCCTAACAGTACACGGTGAAACACGCTGAGCAACCATTCTCTCTCTCTCTCTCTCTCTCTCTCTCTCTCTCTCTCTGTGTTGCTCTAGGCACACGCATACGCACGCACACACACATGCACGCACGCACACCTCCCACAGCTCTTAACACATGAACATGCTAAGACACACTGCATATCATAAATAATGTCCTGCTCTATTGACTTCTATGTCCTTACAAATACCACATCACACCACATATCAAATATATGGCCAATAACATTCAGCCCCATCGTTTACAGAAAGACCGCTGTATTCATGAAATACTGAATGCCACAGCCAGTCCACAGGTTCAAACACATTAAGCATTCTGACTGGTCACCAGTCACAATGCAAGTCACACATTTATCGTCAACTGACCGGAATGAGCGACAAACAAATAATTTGTTATGGATTTTTATGGATCGTGTGCTGATGACCTTTACAAAGCCTCGTCTTCAGTCTGAACAGGCTTCTGACACTGGTATCTTCCAGTACCAGTACATAACTCAAGAGAGAAGATCAGAGGAGATTACAGTGCAGTATAATGCCATCCTTCCACCCATATTTAGTGCTAAATGAAATATGGCAGATGAACCGAGCGCCAGAACACAAAATAAGGCACAATGATAAAGCAAACTGATGTAAATAGACACAAGTGGCAAACTACACAGAAAACAAAGACGCGATGAAACAATAAAAATGCAAATGTATTACAGAAAGAAAGACAGCCAAGATGAGAGGCTTGGCTGAGAGGGTGAATAGTGGGAGATAAACCCCAACATCTCTCACCCACACACTCTAGCCTTAGCTGCCATCTTCCTGTAACATTTGACCCTTGAACTCAATACAGTACTGTCTCAAAAAGGACAGTGAGAACTCCAAAGAATCAAAAGTTGTGAAAAAGGAAGAAAAGGGAGAAATAATGTCAAACCATGGTGCACAAAGACAAAGGCAAAAACACGGTGCAGAGGAAATAAAAAGAAAGAGAGAATGTATTTATTTTATTTTTAGAAGTCGCTATGTAGTTGTTTTTTGTGGGCCTATTGGAGAAGAAGATTAATGTGTGGGCGAATTAGCATAAACATGCATCGCCATTACCTCCTCCGTTGTTCATGATTAATTCGATTAAGTTTGCTTTTGCGCAACAACTCAAGGATGTAATAGCAGCTAATTGCTTGTATATCCCCAAATTAGAACCCAAGGCCCGTTTGATGTTTGCTTCAGCGCAGATTAGCTGTGAAAGCGCGGGGATCCACACACCTGGAACACTGGATGGTTAAAATGGCACTGAATACGGAGGACGAAAGAAAAGTTGAGGGGAGTTAAGAGTTCGAGTTTAGAGCGAAGAATAAAGTGCAAATGTGGCGCAGGGATAGTGTTTCTCTGTGGACTTAGCCGAGTTATCGCTTAAACAGGAGGCCTGCTTAAGACAAGTGGCTGAGAAGCAGATAATAGAGCAGTGAAGAAGAAGAAAGACTTTACCGAGGCATGGGGGAAAGAGAGAGACTGAAATAAAGAGATATAGAGAGTGAGAGAGAGAAAGAGAGCTATTGTGGTGTCGTGGTAAGAAGACGAGTCAGCACAAATGTGTAGGGGTGGGGGAAGCGATATATGAACGGAAACCGAGGAGACAAAACAGATGAAATAGCGGGATAGTGAGAGAAGGGAGAGGAAGGGTACAAAAGAGGAGAGAAAGACAGGAAGAGGGGATGGAGAGTCAAGGAGAGAGAGAGAGAGAGAGAGAGAGAGAGAGAGAGAGAGAGAGAGAGAGAGAGAGAAGATTGCTCAGAAAACACCATACATAGATCTGTAAGAATTTAATCACAGGCGGCCAGCTGTAATCCCCAAAAGTAGTGGTGTACCTTTAACAGGCTCTTTGATAGACGGATAAGATTACAACAACACACACACACACACACAAACAGGAGCGCGCAGAGGGAAGAATACTACATACGCAGGGACACAATAACCAATGTTCTATCTGCAAACACAACTGCAAAAGAGGCTACATATTTCTTTACACTGTATAAAGACCTATACTGTATAGCCTACTTGATCACAGAAGCACATGAGTACACAGACAGCTCAGATTATGAGCAATACACATTACTCAGATCTTTTTTTACCAAATGAACACTACAATCATCTGTTTCATAATATGGCCACAAGCCAGTATATGCCTAAACTTCCATATGATTTACTGCTTTACATGGTAAAGATAACATCTGCGATATCCCCCAATATATTGGCAATATCATGGATATATGTATGCATTCTGTAAGAAATAAAGTAATAAGTACAATAACAGTCTGTATTATATCACCATGCCATTAAGTATCTTTGTCACAACTAATCACATTTGAGGTAACTTTAACCTTAAACATTTAAAGGCAGGGTCATTCTCGAGAACGCTTGCTAATTTCAATTTAACACGTTGACACATGTTGTCATGTACAGACACATGTCCAGAGGTGGCTGCTGTTGCTGTTGATTGCATCACAGGCAGACTGCCATGTGTGACGCACAGCTGGCCCTCACACACACACACACACACACACAAAGACAGAGATGTTTGAATGTGCAAATGAATAACAATCACTACATTTCTTTTACACCTTCCCCCCCCTCACCTTACCCTGTCAAATCTGACCCACCTCAGATGAGCCAGAGTGTGGCATATCACTATTACCCCTTCAAGCAATAAGAAAAATCAATTAACACTGAGGTCAATATCTTATGTGAAGAAGACCCTCAAAGCAGACATTAAACGCCGATGCGCTGTAAGGACGAGGGATACAGGGATGCGTGTGTGTTGAGTATAATTTGCGTCTCCTGGGGCATGACCCTGTCTGTATAGGTGGAACCTGCAGTCCAGCTATAGCAGCCAGCTGCACTGCAGTAGGTTCTGTTGAAACTGCCGCAGTGCAGGACTACCTTTGAATCATGTTCACGCCAGAGATATGTGAAGATATATTGGTGTGCTGTAATTAAGATTTTATTGGTTGTTTTTATTTGTGTATGCAACACAGAGTCTTCAATCTGGTCAGGTCATACTGTACGCCATATAGTCATGCTGGTGGTCTCACTACACTATTCTGGATCATATCCTACTGGATCTATACCAGAGGTCTGCAACCTTTACTCTGTGTGGCTTTGACATCATAGAACTTAATCTAGGTTATATTTTGCATTTCTTCTGATTTCACCAGTATCCAAATTGACACTAGTGCACGGTAACTGAGTATTAGGCTAGGACGTATTCTGTTTTCAAGTCACCATAAATTGTTAATGAATGAAAAGGTTATTTAATTCTCATCCAGGTCTATTAGTAATGTTGATAGGTTAACTATAATTGATTGATAGGATAAGTATAATATTTTCTGCGGCTCCAGACAGATGAATATAAAACATTTTGGGAGCAAATGGCAGTACATTTATTAAAAGGACACATTTGTTTACAAAATAGCGACTCGTATTTTGGTACAAAGAAAAAATAATTCTACTGCGTATTTAGCGTGATACCAATTAACTATTTTAAAAGAGCTGTGAAGAAGAGAGGACAGAAAGGCTGAACACACATTTTTCCACTTTCTGCCCTCAATGTTCAGGTGTTCTGGAGGTCTCCCCCCACCCACCGCCTTCCTAGTTTATGCTGAGCTTCAACGAGACGAGTTCAAAAGCTGCCGAGCACAGCATAGAGGGTGATTAAGCAACTTTTCCTGTACAGTAGCTTATTTTTTATGTTTAGGTGCCGTGCCTGATGCGTATTTTGAGAGGGTGGAGAAATGCTAAGATGTTTCTACGGCACTTACCTGCGACGTACTAGGCAACGCGGCATCAAACAGCCACTAAATCAAACGCAGAATTTACGTTTCTGTAATTCACTACCAGAAACCGCAATGAAAATGTATTTGGCTACACGAACCTGTGTGGCAATGCCACCTAGTGTTCATAAATGAGAAGTGCCACTGCAAGGTTGGACCAAGTAAGATACATTCAATTGATCTGACTCATTTTGTTTACTTATTTACACGGTATGGTATTTGAAACACGAATCAAAACACACATGAATCTGAATTACTGTATAAACATTTATTCGCTGTACAGTTGAAAGAAAACTATGAGTTAAGTATCATGTAATTTACAGATAGAAAAATACATTTGTTGCACCATGTTAACTTCAGACATACAGCGCACAAACATATGTCTAACCCTGTATGTAAACGTCATAAACCATCATAAACAATTTTTATTAGGACAGGGCCAGATGATTATGAGAAAGCAAGTGTTATACATACTTAAACAAAAACGTGTTGCACCATATGTTTATTGGCATATAACATATTTCAGTAATATTCCCTACAAAAAATATTAGATTTTATTAGCTCAATATACTGTGATTAAACATTAGTATGCAAATATTAAAACTATAAATGGCTTCTGTATTTATAGATAATGACCAAACAAATCTAATAAATCTGGATTAAAGGAAAGAGCAAAGTCTTTGGAAATAACTGTTATTTCTCCGATTTGGTGTTTGATGTTTACAGTACAGTAACTTTCCAGGTACAATGTTACAACATGTAATACTGAAGAATAGAGGTGAAAGGTATGAAGTAGAAATATATTTTTAAATCCCTCAATATGTTTCACACAGTGTAAAATATGTGCAACCAACGCACATGCCCTCTTAACACATCCATCTTTAATTTGTGTTAACATGTGTTGATCCAGGTGCTTTAAATTGCGTTCGTGAATTAGTTTGTATAAAACAAGTCTCTGGCCTTGCAGCAGGTCTTTCCTCTGTTTGATTGGCAGCCACTGTGGTGTTTCACCTGATAATCTCTGATTGGTTGGCAGTCACACTGCCCTTATCCATGTGGCTGGACTCTAATACAGGATGTTCTTCCAAGAAGTCTACAGGTGCCAGTCCTCTCTCTTTCCATTCACCTTGAACACACGTACATACCATAAATATGAAGGCTTCAGCGGCCCAGTGTCACGTCACACAGTCCCTAGGTGTGTGTTTCTGGCTGGCTAACCTGGGCCTCACAGAAACCATCATCTCCCAGGTTGCCCAACAGCATGACCATAGACAATGGAATTTAACAGAGAGGATGCAAAAGACGGCACTTCCACATTCGATTTTTGGACCAGAACGATCCAGCGTTCCGTGCAAGTCAATAGGGAGTTCCACAGATTTCACCATACTATTGCCCATTATTTCTCTATGGGGGCGTTAATGGGTATTTTGAGAATACTACATCAATTCCCAGAGGACCTACAATCAATCTGAGGCCAGTATTTCTGCAGCTAAATGGATTTGGTACCAGGCCATGCATGGGAGATGTATCTGTCTGGGCGCTAGCTACTTCAGCCTCCACAGCTAAAACTGCCGTTAGTGACACGCACCACTTAGGAGACCGGAAGCGTTCCATTTTGGCTTCCATTGAAATGCATTACAGCGTTCCATCTTGTTATTATTCAAACATCTTTGGCGTGACTGTGTACCCCCCCCACACAAGGCCAGATCTCTGCTGGGGTGGAGGTTAGGACTCTCCCTTAGAGGGCCGTAGCTATACATGGCCATACACTAGAGGGCATAACCACACACAGGACGGACACACACACACACACACACACACAGGACGTACAGGACACAGAGGGAACTTTGTTAATGTACTTTGTTAAGCTTTCAAGGACTTGAATTTGAAACAAGTCACACACACACACACACACACACACACAAACACACACGCCTACACACACACACACACACACACACAAGCGCCTTACCATTTTAGCATAGTCATCGACCGGTGAAAGAGGTTTTGACTTTGAAGAACTCTGGGTGAATCAGTGAATCACCATCAATTAACATCCCGTTTTTACTTTAAAAACTACTACAGTAGCAGAATCCAAGAGGGTTGGTCCAATGTTGTAACCCTATCTTACATGTTGGCCCTGTGTGTGTGAGGGTTGCGTGTTGCTGTGACCAGGGGAGTTAGGTTTTGCGTCAGTGCCGTTGGACCGATGGTGTCCTGCAACAGACGTCCTGTACATGGTGTCCACTCGGTTGGAGCTCAGACCGTTCAGTCCCAAGGTCTGGACACTGATGTGGACTGGAACACTGAGGTCTACATTCTCCAGGACACACTGGTAAAGGGGAACACACACACACATAAACTCTATAGTGACCAGTAATAACATATGGCCGTGGCCAAGAGCAAACTGGAACAGTTGTTATGAAAGCATCATTCCCATACCTTAGTGCATGCCGAACTCATGACAGACTTGTGGAAGTCACCATCTACGTAAACCTGAGAAATTTGCAGTGCAACACAAAGTAAGCCTTTTATAATAATAATAATAATAATAATAATAAAAATAATAATAATAATAATAATAATAATATAATAATATATTTTTGTTTAAGAATGAACAAAACTATATTAACAATTAAAGTGGTTCTATATGTCCTTCTGCCACTAGATGGCACACTAAGCGCAGCAGTATCTCAGACCAAAAAAAAATGCTCTGTGGGCCACGCACACACACACACACACGGTTGGCCAGGCTATGTAAATAAAGAACCAAAGTGCTTAGATTACAACACACACAGAGGGTGTGTGATGTCGCTGTCTGCTCAGGATACAATAACTCCACTATATATTTATATAAAATATAGTTGTTTGCTGTTACTGTATGTTTAAAATACCATATAGAGCACATTTAAACAAAGTCAACGTTATTGTGGATATATCTCAAATAAGAACAAAGAATACACAGTTATATCACTGGATTACTTAAGCTTGCTTACTCTGTATCCGTACACAAACGTGCCATTGCTGCAGCCCAGCTCATCGAGTGGCGGCCTCTCCCAGCCAATCAGGAGGCTGCACTGGCCCACACTCCTGATTACCTCAACTGATCCCACCCCTTCTGGAGGTTCTGGGAGTCAACAAAGAATCAGTCTTGAAAGCCAAGACACAGCTGTGCATATTCTAATTATATACACTTCAGAAATACTGAAAACCTTTATATCATCATGCAAAACAATATATTTTAAATAAATCATTGTAATTATTTTAATTATTTCAAGAAACTTAAAGAAAATAAGTTTCATCCATTAAGACTAACCAATAGTGTTAAGTGCGTCTACTGTCTTGTATTGTACCTGGTTTCGGTTTTGTCTTTTTGCCATTCTCTGTGAACCCAGCAGACTTGACAGGCTGGGGTTGCCTTTGAGAGAGAGCCATGGTCTCCGAGCAGGTCGTGGTAGATATAAAGCCATTGCATTCTGGGGCTGCACGGGCCAGAACCCCAGTGACGGATGATGTAAGAGCTGACATGATGGCACCATTGGCCCTGGAGGCAGCCGGACTGCAAGGTGCAGCGTTGTGTGAGGCAGAGTTGTTTGGACTGGCAGCAGTACACCTCCGGGCAGCGGGAACATTATCTGCAGAACTGTCACTGTTGCTAAGAGAGGTAGTTGTACTAGAAGGAGATAACGTGGCTGCTGGACGCCTTGCCGTGTCAGATACCACGGGGAGAGCAGTGTCTCTTGACAGTTTAGGTGATACTGACATTATAGGAGTAGTAGCAACTTTAGCGCCAATGTTTTGGCTGATTGTGGCCTTTCTAGAGGCTATAGCAGCAACTGAAGTGTTATAGCAGCCAGAAGGAGCTGAAGGGGCAGCAGATCCTCTTTCTGATTCCGAGACAGCGTGTGTACATCTGCTGAGGCTAAATGTCACATTGGCAGACCTAGAGGCAACTGCAGTTAAAAGTGTTGAGGGAATATTATTTATTTCAGTCTGTTTAGCTTTGCCAGGAGGAGTGTCTGGAACATCGTGAGGGAGGTCAGTCCGAGGGACCAGGCTCAGCGTAGTGGCTGAATACGAGACATCGTTCCTGGGCTGATTCGCTCTACCTCTGGCCCCGGCCTGGACATCACCCAGCTCCCTTCTCACTGGAATCTTAAAATGAGAAAGATAGTTGCAATATTTATATGTTTCATAACAGTTGTTACAGTACATACTGTACAGGCTTCAATGTACGTACATGTTAGTTCAGAAGTTCATGTTTGTTTATGTGCCGTCTTCAACTGCTTCCAGACAAGTATTTAGATTAAAGGGAAACTTCACCCCATTGCACAATTTAGAAAAATACTAAAATGTTGTCAAGTAGCCAAGTGAGCCCTATTAACATTAATGAATGTGATGACGTAAGACCAGACTAGAAGTGTTGTTGGAAACCAGCCAGGTCAAACGACGATATTTAATGTTATGGTGTGCAAAGCCATTTTCAGACCATAAAATCCGGATTTTTATAAAAACAAGAATTACGTCAACATTAACAACGCTATTTACAAATGTCACGTCACAGTTCAGTCCGATTATTTAGTTTGCAGTTAAAAAAACACAATTAGGGTGCAGTTACACTTGATTTCCACTAGGACGTGCATTGCTCACACAGTACTGCACAATTCAACACACAATCACTGATCAAATCCTTGCAGGGTACCTGGTGGTAGCTGCTAGTTAAGGTCTTCTGGAGCTGCTGGTGCAGATGCAGGATCTTCTCGGGACTAGCCAGCTTCCGGCCCGTACATCTGCCTGGTGGAAGGACAGCAGAGCTGACAGGAGAAGAGGGAGAAGTCCTGCTTCCCTCTGACAGACCTACAAGGTATGGCTGAAATATTTCATGGTCACTGGCGGTGATAGACGACTGCTGTGGGATAAAAGAAAATGTTTTATAATTGTCCCTCTGATGCCAATATATATATATACTGTATATATATATACTGTATATATTCAATAGTTCATTAAGTCTATAAGGATGCATCTTCCCTAATGTTTGTTTATTTGGTGCTAAATCCAAAAGGACAAATGGCTGAAATGTTAGCATGTAATGTGGCACGTTAGCATGCAATGTGGCACGTTAGCATGTAATGTGGCACGTTTGTCTTTACTACAGCACACTATTGAAATGCCATGCCCTAAACCTTACTCAACATCCCTTTACTATACAATATACTGTATACATACAGTATATATATAATCGTTACACTATTTTATTTGTTTTATTTACCACATGTATGTTAATGGAGTTCTCTTTCAGTGCAGGTGAAGCCTGGCTATTGGCATGGTCTTGCACCCGGGAAGTTGGCACAGGTGACTTGGCACCTTTCTTCAGTGCTGCGGTGGGTGCTGGAGTGATTTCCTGATGGCTGTCTGGCAGTCTTGTAATGGATTCAGGTGTGACTAGACCGGCCTGTACTTGGTCCGTTACGCTAGTCCTAGGTATGCGTACGCTCTGATACTCCTCTGTTTTTAGGACAACTGGGAGCGTAGACGTGTAGCGGAGATCGGGTGAAGAGCCACTGTAGTCGCAGAGCTTTGAGGCAAAGCCGTTGGGAAACCCGGCAGTGCGGGCGTAGCTTTTCAATCTGGCTCCTGGTGTGAAGGATGCTGTATACTCCTCAAGGGCGGCGTCACCGAGAAGCTCTTCGGCCTGCTGGGAGAGTAGCGGGTCCAGACAGCCATGTCGTCGCATTATCCGCCTCATCTGGACCAATAGGCTGTTCCTTTCCTGACATTTCACCACCAGACACGACAGCTTGGCCTATTATTGGATAAACATACTGTCAGTCAAAATGAACTGGTCAAGCAGTACCATACTGTTGGTGAAAATATTTGAGAAACGTGCAATTTAGGCAAAAACTAATGACATAATATTAACATTCACCAAAGTGTGTTTTGACAGAGCTCTATACTGTTCATGATATATGATAATATTGGACTTAATTACTGTAGGGCATATCCCAACATGTTTAACGCTCCTTACCTTTAAAGGCGCTACATCCAGATCTGATTGGCTCTTCTTTTTCAGGAGCATATCGTACTGCAACAAAAACACCAACGCTATATTATTATTAATATAATACATTATTATTATTAGGATGAAAGTAAAACGTAATGTTTCAGTTAAAGCTACCTGGCTGCATAACACTGCACAGTACCTTTGCTCTGATATCGTTGTAGCGTGTCCGCAGTGAAATCAATGTGGAGCTCAGCTCCTCCCTGCTACCCTGGTCTCGTTTCAGATTGATGTACTCAGAGTTGAGCTCCCCTAAGGCCACTGTCTATAGGGTTAGACACACACACACACGCACAAAATAACAATGGACGTACATTCTTGCTGCATCAGGATTATACTCACACATACACACTAGGGGTGCACCATATTGATATAATGTGATATTGCGGTATTGATCATTGGAAATGTAAGGATTATTATTGCTTCAATATCTGCCATAAAACTACATGGGCAGTACAAACTGTACACACTACAGGCACCAATGACAGGCACCGATGACGCGACTCTCTCTCTCTGCATGGCTCTGCTGTACCCACCTTGGCATGGAGCTGATCTTGAACCACTTTGAACTGCTCGTCTAGTTCTGTCTTCAATGACAGAGTTGAAGCCTTTTCCTTGGCCAGAGTTGTCAGTCGAACCTGTAGCTCCTGAACCTACAGACACAACCACTTGATGATAGGTGAAGCCTTGTACATACTGTAGTGTAGACAGAGACATTATATAGAGGAGACATGCCACTTAGACATTATATAGAGGAGACATGCCACTTAGAGACGTTATATAGAGACATGCCACTTAGAGATGTTATATAGAGGAGACATGCCACTTAGAGACGTTATATAGAGGAGACATGCCACAGACATTATATAGAGGAGACATGCTACTTAGAGATGTTATATAGAGGAGACATGCCACTTAGAGACGTTATATAGAGGAGACATGCCACTTAGAGACGTTATATAGAGGAGACGTGCCACAGACATTATATAGAGGAGACATGCTACTTAGAGATGTTATATAGAGGAGACATGCCACTTAGATACACTATATAGAGGAGACATGCCACTTAGAGACGTTATATAGAGGAGACATGCCACTTAGAGATGTTATATAGAGGAAACATGCCACTTAGAGATGTTATATAAAGGAGACATGCTACTTAGAGACATTATATAGAGGAGACATGCTACTTAGAGACATTATATAGAGGAGACATGCCACTTAGAGATGTTATATAGAGGAGACATGCTACTTAGAGACATTATATAGAGGAGACATGCCACTTAGACACTATATAGAGGAGACATGCCACTTAGAGACGTTATATAGAGGAGACATGCTACTTAGAGATGTTATATAGAGGAGACATGCCACTTAGACATTATATAGAGGAGACATGCCACTTAGAGATGTTATATAGAGGAGACATGTCACTTAGACACTATATAGCGGAGACATGCCACTTAGAGACGTTATATAGAGGAGACATGCCACTTAGAGATATTATATAGAGGAGACATGCTACTTAGAGACGTTATATAGAGGAGACATGCCACTTAGAGACACTATATAGAGGAGACATGCCACTTCGAGAATTTTGAATGGAGCTCTATGGGAGAATTCTGAAATGCCAAAGGTGACAGTTGAAAGAACATGTCCCGCCTCTCCCCCAGAAGAGCCATTCGCTTGCTTTAGAATGGCAGAATGGATAACCTTTTAAGCCAATTCGGTGTTGCGAAATCTTGCGCATGCATAGTGGAAAAATGCTTTTGAACCGTTATTTTGGGACAAAATCACCCAATGTTTTAAGATGTTTTTTTATCAGATTTGTCTCGCGATTGTATATGTGCAATTCGTACTGTATGTCCCAATGATCACTGAAAGAGCGGTTATGGCTCTCTCCCTATTAATGTCATTGAGTACTTTCTAAATACAAGTCCGGAAGTTATAAGATCGTTGTCGAGTGGCGAGACTTGCCTATAAGGACATTGGTGTAGACATGTGTTGACAGCAGTAATAGCAGACAGACCAATATTTACCCCTTATTTGGCTTACCTAAGACTCCAGATATGTTTTGGGTCACAAAGATCTTAGGCTACTGTAGATTTGTCCCTGAAAAAGCAAACTTACCTGTATTGTCAGTCTGTTGTTTTCCTTTGTGGTGTCTTCCATGTCACTGGCTACATCTGCCATTTGTATCACTTCATTGGCTGCTTGAGCTGCCCTCTTCTCTGCCTCCTCCCACCTGGCTTCAGACTGACTCAGTTCACTGGACAGCCTTTCCATCTGCATGCACGCACGCACACACACACACACACACACACACACACACACACACACACAGAGACAGGCATGCATGCATGCACGCACACACACAGACACAGACAGACAGACAGACAGACAGACACATACGCACACACAGAGGAAGTGAAGGCTTTTCTTTTTGGCTAATACTGGTAGTTTAATATGTTCATTAAATATAGATGATAAATGTAAATGTGCATATACTGTACTCACCCCTGACTGAGCTTGGCCCAGTTCCTCCCTTGATGTCCTGAGTTCTGCTCTTAAAGCTTCAATCTCGCTAATGTGATCGCTTGGCTCCAGTTCTTCATCGAATTCACCCTATATATGTAGACAGTATTTAGATTATATAATGTGTAACTTGGCGTGTGGCTTAAATCACATTTGACCAGACATAATACACACAGATATGAAGCCCCCAAATCACTCTTGAATACCTGGGAATGGTTGCCTTTATAGATAGTGGTTATATTCATTTGAGAAGCAGAGACTCCACAGTCCATGCCATCATGGTTCTGATTGGACCACCCATCTGTTTGTGATTGGCTGTGCAGAGCAACAGTCTCCGTCTGTAAGCGGTCTTTCTTTTCTCTTTGTCTCTGAAGTGACTCCTGTTTTAACTGATTTTCTTCATGTTTCAAACCGGTTATTGAATGTTCAATTCTCTGTTTCTCTCCTTTCAGACTACAGACCGACTGCACTAAATTGTCTCTCTCTTGGTTTAAAAGCAAACACGACTGTTCCTGGTCTCTCAGCTCCTTGAGACATTCTGTCAGTTTATCATTCTCCTGCTTTAAATCGTACACTGACTGGCCCAACTGCTCTCTTTCAGCCTGTAAACTTCGCAGTGATTGTGTGATTTCATCCCTCTCGTTTTTTGCACTGGAAATACATACTAACAATGTCTCTTTCTCTTCTTTAAGATCAGGCAATGACTTATTTAGCTGTTCATTCTCCTCTTTCAATCTGGACATGGACCGAATAAACTGTTTATTTTCATCTCGTAGCCCACAGACAGTCCGTGTTAGTTGATCTCTCTCTTGTTTGAGAGTGCCCAGAGACAGAGTGACACGGTCTCTCTCTTCCTTCAAACCCCAGATCGCTCTAGTTAACTGCTGTTTCTCCTCAGTCTGAGACTGGACCAGCAAAGCCACCTCTCTTTGCTGCTCCGTCAGAGAACTTAAAGAGGCAGTCAGTTCCTTCTGTTCCTCCTTAAGGCTCTGGACGGACACTGTAAGCTGGTGAGATTTCCCCGTCAATGAGCTACCGTGTGGATGAGCCTGTAGGTTGCTGGGTGGTGAATTATGTTTGTTAGATAGCACTGAGAGCTGGTGAAAGCTGTCATGCTGAGAGCATAGTGCCAGCTCCGTCTTCACTGCGTCACATTCTACTTGTTGACTGGAGGCTGACTCTAGAACACCTTCTAGACTGTTCTGTTGTCCACTCCCTAGTCCTGAAACAGCAAGACCGTTGTTGCTGTGAGCGTGAGCTCCGTCAAGTGCTTGCTGATGCCCGCACGTTTCCTCCACAACCTCTCCGCCCTCTGCCAACTTCTGCCGCAGCTCCATGATGGTGTTGAGGTCATCCTCCGTCTTCCTGTTGAGCTCCGTGATCAGGCAGCCCTGTTCCCGGTTCTCGTGCTCCAGCCTGGCTCCGACGGCCTCCAGCCTGGACACCTGCTCCCTGAGGTGGGCTAGCTCCTCGCCGCACTCCCCCTCTCTCAGCTCCACGTGGGCCAGCAGCTCCCGGATCCGCTCTGCCAGCGCCCGGTTCTCCTGGTTCAAAGCCCGGGCGAGGAGGTCGTCCTGAGCAGAGAGGAAGTCGTCGTCTCGGGCGAGGGAGGGCGGGAGGGGCTCGGCGATGTCGTGGAATGACGTGTTCGGAAACCTATTAGTCTGACGTACACAGAGAACAGTTTATATTAACTGAAGATCCTTTGAACATTTTTAGTTGCATGCTTAGGCTTCCACACTGCTGCTTGAGAATCATAAATGTGTTATAATAATAATGTGTTAGAATAATAATTATATTTATTAGTTATATTTATGTTAATTAAATAGTTGTACAAATCTGTCGTGATCACTGTTGGGTAAGTTAATGGGTTTAAGTCTTGTTAGCCTTAGCTTCAGTTGAACTTCGCCGCGATAATCGAACAAATAAGTAATCAATCGATCAATTAGCTATCAATTGATCTGACCAATCGGCGTTGTGCTGATAGCTGTGGGCGGGGCTTATGTGTGCCAGCAGCAAAAATGACTGACAGACAGATAGTATTTTTTTTAAAGTGTCTGTCCTTTTCAAACGGTTCCGATAGACGGCTACAGGACCCAGATGGACTTGTGTCTAACAATCCATCTGTCGTGTCAGCTGAGCGCTTGCATGCCCATGCCGACTAAATGCTCCCACTGAAAGTATAAAAAAGACATACTGTTTCCACTGAAGACCTCGGCGGTGTCTCCTCTTTTGGGTCCAGCTGTGTTTTCAGTCGGGCGTTCTCCTGAGCCAGCCTCTGCAGCTGGTCCTGCATGCGCTGCAGGCAGACCTCCAGGTGGTCCCGCTCCTGTTGGAGCGTCTCCAGATCCTCGCCCAGACCAAGGCCCCGGTACGCTTCCCTCAGGGCCTCCGTCTCCTCACTGGGGCTCTTCTCTATGTTTAGGGTCCCTTGGAAGCACCAGTCAGCAAGGTCGGGGTCCCCCCCCACCTCTACTGGCTCTGTAGCCAGGGAGAATGATGGGAGGCTGGGTCTGGCTTTGGAACTGAGGTGGGCTTCAAGGTTCAGAAGGTCTGGCTTGGGTAGATGTAGCCAGTATGATTTGGCAGAGGAAGAGTGATTTGGTGTGTTCTCTGCTGGCCCCTGGTGGTAAAGAGATGGAACCACAGAAAGAACTGTTAACCTGTATAAACAAAAAGTTACTTCTCTGTGCATGTCTAGTCAAACACACGCCGCACACACGCAATTTATGATTCTATTTATAGTTAGATTACCATGCGTCTTAGCTGCTGAACAATGAGCTCACAGCAGTCCAGAAGTATAATCCCATGTATAACAGAGTCTTTTAAGCATTACTTAGAAGTAATCCAAAATTGAGAGCTCTGGCTGCCACAATAAATGATCACATTCCCATTCAGAAATGCTTCTGCAAGCATTTACAATAAAAAAGAAGGTTACGCAAGTGTAAATCTGCTGAGATTTCACTCTATTTCCATGCATCTAAATCTCTTTTTAAATAAATACATAAATTAATTAATTTGTTTGTTAAACCTTTATAGAATCCTGAATCTAAGACCAAAAGGGCCCATAGCCCACTTTTTTAAGGAATCAAACTAGATCAGGAAGCATCAGTTGATATTCATTGAAAATACCTATTTGACCCATGGCCAACACTACAGTCATTATCTTTTCATTGTTTGCAAACAAACGCCTCGTTTTACAAACCTGGTCAGAGCGGCCTGGTGGACTCGGTGGTCCCGCCACAATGTTGTTTGCAGGGGCGAGTGATGGCGAAGAACTGAAGGCTTGTCTAAGGCTCAAAACGGGGTTGGTGCTGGGGGATGCAGGACCAGGACTGGGGGATGCAGGACCAGGACTGGGAGATGCATGACCAGGACTGGGGGATGCAGGACCAGGACTGGGGGATGCATGACCAGGACTGGGAGATGCATGACCAGGACTGGGGGATGCGGACCAGGAAAATGTGTGCCCCTGCCTGGGCGTGGGACTGGCAGCTCTCCTGAGGCTGTGCAGGAGCCGCAGGTTCTCCTCTCTCAGCTCCTCCACCTCCTGCACAAGGGTGCCGTCGGACAGCCTCAGCCGACGCGCCTCCACCTGGGCCTCCTGCAGCTCGCAGCCCAGGAGGTGGCTGCTCTCCTGGGCCTCCTGGAGCTGCTCCGCCAGGCGCCTCTGCTCCGCCTCGCCCTTCTCCCCTCTCTCCAGCAGGACCCGGAGGTCCTCCTGCAGGCTGAGGATGAAGCCCTGTAGCTTGTCCTCGCTCAGACTCCGCCCATCGCCGCCCTGCCCCTCCACATCCACCTCCTCTCCCACACGGCTGTCCTTCCCGCCTCCTCCTGGACGCCCGGGCCTCCGCTCCTCCTCCTCCTTCTCCTCCTCGTCCCCCTCCTCGCCCTCCCCCTCCCCCCTGAGGCAGGCCAGCCTCTCAGGCCCCGCTCCCCCGGTGATGCTGAAGGCTGCGGCCATGTCGGTGGTGGCCATGCCGTTGGCGGCCACTGTGGCGGTGGCCATCTTGGTGGCGGCGGCCACCGTCAGGTCCAGCAGCTGCCTCTCCAGGGCGTGGACGCGGCTCTGGAGGGCGTGCTCCCGCTCCCGCGCCAGGCTCAGCTTGTGCTGCAGCTGGGCCTTGAAGTTGTGGAAGTACTGCGACTGGCGGCCCATCTCCTCCTCCTTGGCCCTCAGCTGGCCCTGGCACCGCTGCAGGCGCTGCCGCCAGACCCGCTCCCAGCGCTCCTTCTCCTGTGTCTGGTAGGGAAATGGAAGAGGAGGAGGTGGTGGTGTGGGTGGGTGGGAAGAGGAGGGGGGAAAGGGGGGAGGAGGATGTAGAGTAGACAGAGGAGGAGGTGGTGGAGGAGGGTGGAGGGGAGGAGTCAAGGGATGTCGGGAGAGGATAATGACAGGTACAATTATAGGGCGCTCTCAGGTGGGGGCTGATACAGACACAGATACATCTACCATGCACGGCCTGAAACAATGTCAATTTACGCCAAAACAGTTTGCTGCAGAAATTCCGTTGTAGCCTCAGATTGAGCGTAGGTACTTGAGTAATATACCCAAAATACCCATTGACGCCCCAGAGAGAAATAATGGGCAAGATTAAGGAATCCGTGGACCTCCTAATTGACTTGCATGGAACACTGGGTCGTTCTGGTCTGCATAATTTAAAGAAGTTACTCACCATGGTCCTGACTTCCTCTCTGAGCGTATGGAGTCTCTGGTCCAGCCTGTGGGAGTGTTGCATGCTGGGCCAGCGGAGGTGTGAGGCAGCAGTCAGCCCGTTAAGCTGCTGCAGCAGAGTCCTCTCAGACCTCGCTAACGCTCTGATCCTACCCAAGCACACACACACACACACACACAGACGAGCTCACGTTACCTCAGCGCACGGTTAGCATGGGACACACTACTGCGGTAACATCGTCACGCAAATAGTTAGCATTCCTTCAGCTTGAATGTTTTCGCCTCACAACTCACGCTATGCACAACTACTGCTGCACATTTGTCACCCGTGAATGTGTGTGAATTTGATATATAAATATGATCCACAATAGCTAGTGTTTCCATGGGCGATGTAAGCAATAGTGCTGTACGCGCGTCGAGTGTGATGTGATATGTGATATCACTCTGGTCATATGTGACTTTGTGTGTGTGTGTGTGCGTGCGTGTGTGCGTGCGCGCGCGCGTGCGTGCATGTGTTGTTCTGCCATTGGATCCCCTATCCGCAAGTCCCTCACCCGTCCTTAAGGTGGATGTCAGACTGGTTGATGGAGCTGGCATTCAGTTCCAGAACCTTCACTCGGTCAAACAGAACCCGCAGGTCCGAGTCGAACTGGGCCACCGCCATGGAGTTTGTTACCATGGCTAAAGAACGGCTTCTGGTCTCCTCTGTGGCTGACATGTCATCGTCCATTGGTAAACCCCGGTCGTACCTATAGCAGGTGGCTTACACCTAAAATATGGGAAGCAATCAAGACAGGCTTGTTTAACAAAGGGAGAATGGAAGTCTCTATTTCACTTCTTAAAATGCCAATATTATTTATTATCATTTCAATTTCTTTCTCTGAATAAATGTCTGGCACTGTAAATTAAAGTTTACACATTCTTCCCCCAACACCACCCACTCACCCACACACAGATATCTATTATTCACAAACCCAACAGCTTGGTAGCAAGATGCCAACTCTCTCAAGTTACCCAAACTCCTCTTACTAATTTTTTTATCCTCTTCCTTGCGCTTTGTCCTAAACATTACACCGCCGGCCCTCCATGACGCAAAAATAAGCTCCCCTCTCTATTCATGTTGGCTACCACATAACATAATTCAGACTGGGCCACTGTGTGCAGCGGGCAAGCAGTGACACAGCATGACTGCTGTGTGACTTCTGTGTCTTGGTTATTTCATCATGATACTGTATAATTATTACCCACTGAAATACATGACGGAATAGTGACTTACGTGTTTTTCCTGTGTCAAAGTCTTGTTGTATTGTCTTGTCTTTGTGTTATAGTCGGCCTCCAAGCTTCAAGTATTTTTTTTTCTCTGCGCAACTCGGGAATGTTCTGGTTTCCATAGAAACAGCACAGACGCTGGACTTTGGCAGGGTGTCCCACAATGTTTTACACCCCTTTCCCTCTGTTGATTTCAGCTGTGTCTCCTTGACTTTTTCATTGAGTAATTTTCCACTGACTGATTCCTTTGTTTCAGAGTTCAAACCAGTTATGTGTTAGTGAATTCAACAGAGAGAGTTTAGCCTTTATAGGATCAAAGAAGCTCTGATATTGTTTGTTAAAAAACAATTTAACCTCACGTGCTTCATTGTATTTGTCTGATTTTCAAATAATCTTGTATTCCAACTTAGTCCTTTACAAAAAGTGCATGTTTTAAAAAAGGCCATTGAGTTTTTTTTCCGAACTGACTTAATGCATTAAAAACAAATAGGTTATGTTCCTTCCTCACTTGCCACCTGAGAGCCCGAGCACCTGAAAAAACACAAATAAAACTCAATCATAATGTTCACTAATAAAATGTATAGCACGGTTTATTGTACAATAAAGTGTGAGTAGCATCTGGTACCTGATGCTATTCCATGTTTGATTAAGGCCAAAGAATAAATGCTAAAGAGAAAAACAAAAAAAGGAACAAAAACTAAAGAAACACAAAGGTTTTAAGCAGCAAAACAAGAAATGAAAGGGGAAAAAAAGACAGTAAGTGAGTTAATATCCACAAAGTACATATCCATATAATGTATAGTCTGAGGAAAATAACGTGTCAATATCTCATGAAATATCTCATTAAACCATTTCTCTTTCATCAGTATGCATCCTTTGATTGTCCCAAACAAAATGGATACTCTATCGTCAAATAAATACGTAGCATGTACCTTTTCCTCTATTTCCTTTATTTGTCTCTTTTGCATGTCAATTCTGCCCTCCAGCTCTCTAATTCTCTGCAAGGCAAATGACACAGAAGTGGTTAGGACGTGTTAAACGTGTCATAATACAGGTTAAATGTATGATGAACATGGATTAAAGTACGTCAACAGACTTGATTTGTTTCAACAGTTCTTCGTTATATTGCTAAAAAGAGCATGAATCCAAATCCTGCTTCCTTCCAATCATGCCCTATATCTCCACAGCAAGCGTTGCTCAGTGTCGACTAAGAATGTGCTGCCATGACAACCAGAGGGCAGAACAATGAACAGCAGAAATGACTCCATCTTTAAGATGCAAGATCCTGGCATCTGATTTGCTGACAGACTAAGCAGATTAGCAATACAGCCATCCTTCCTGTGATCTTGTCTGCCATAAACATCTCTCTCCTTTCAATGCCTTTTTAAATAGACCTGAAGCTTTTGGATAATGTACCGTGGGCGTGGGCGTGGCGGGCATGCAATCCTGAAACTAATATGGTGGATTGGTTGCATTTTAATGAGTCTATTCCTAATTAATCAAATACTGAATGTTGTGTGTAGTTTCTTCTGGTCACCAAAGCAAGCTGCTAAGGCAATAATTGCAGGTCTGAGCATGTAACAGAGACCAGGGAATAGCAGGCATATGTTTTATTTGAACTGCTGTATGGTAGTGAACAGGTAGTTTACTGCTGGACTGAATACCTTTATGGAATTTGATTGATGCAATTCTGCATCAGAAATGCATTTGCAATGGATTGAAGCTAGTATGTAAGTCAATTGTATATACAGTCTATAATGTACTGTATTTTTGGCTTGGTAATAAATACAGTATGTGCATGGTGATGGGTCATTGGAAATTAGTGCATGAGATGATTAATTAGGCTGGAGCATTTATGAATAGAAGTGTATTATGGTTAGAGGATAGGAGTACCCTTAGCAAAGCAATGGGATCAGGGGATTTACAGTTATATGAAGTGGAGGGGTACTTAAAACACAATGGCAGACACACACACACACACACACACACACACACACACACACACACACACGAGCGCACACACACGTAAAACAATAACACAGTAGACTGCTTTTCAACTAACTCCATCCTAGTTTTTAATCTCAGCATATTCCAATGCCATTTCCATTCCCTG